>JAADWP010000234.1:0-33730 GCA_023336215.1 Globisporangium iwayamae | reverse complement strand
TGTGTGTGTGTGTGTGTGTGTGTGTGTGTGTGTGAAGCGTAATCGTTCTTCATCGGCACATGGCCAGCATAATCTCTTATTTCTCGCTCCTCCTTCTTCGCTTAGGAGAAGTCGCCCCAGCCAAAAGATGCCGCACCCCCAGCAGCAGCAGAGGCTGGCGCAGTACCAAACGCAAACGGGTTGCTCTCGGTGCGCTGCACGCTCTCCGAGTGGCGCACTTCCTGCTGGGACGAGCTCGACGCCACTGGAGACAGCACGCCCACGTGCGTTGTGTGCGCTGGGGGGCTCGCTCCTTCCAGCGAAGCCATGCTAAACGCCGGAGCAGCTCCACCCATGACACTGCTGCTACTGTTTGCAGACACATCAAGTGCCTTCTGCGTGAACTGTGGCTGCGCCTGTGACTGGCTGCTGGCCTTAAGCTTCCTCTCGTTCACCTGCTGGAGCAGAGTCTCTTTCCGCTCGTGCATCTGTGCGGCTTGTCGCTGCAGTGCCGTGAGCTCCTCCGTGAGCTTCATAATCTCTTTGAACGGATCGTCACGCTGCTGTGACCCGCTGTTGCTGCTGACCTCTGACGTCACGCTGATCATCTGGGCCGCAATCTCGAGGCTCTGGATCTCCTGCTTTGTCGTCTGTGCGTGCGTCCGCAGCAGGTTGCTGAAGTCGTCCAGAGCGTCGAGCGCGCGCGCCGTCGCCGGCACAAAGAATCCGAGCTTCTCGACGTTCTCCGCGATTAAGTGCAGACAGCCGTGCAAACTCTGAAGCGCAGCGCTCTCGGACTCGTCCACTTTCGACAGCACGCTCGCCTCCACGCGCTTGTTGTGGATCTATTCAACAACGAACGGATAAACAGATCGCATTAGTCCATAGACTCAGTGACAGTGCAGCTTCTATTAACAGCGCACAAACGAACCTCTTTCTCCAGCAGCTGGTGGAGCGACTTCGAGTCCTGGAGCTTTTCAATCTCACCAGTGAGAGGCTGTTTGGTGACTGTAGTAGCAGTCCCAGCTGAGATGCCCCCAGCTCCAAAACCCATGCTGTTTCCCTGCAGCATGTCGTCTTTGTCGGGCGAGGGCATGCTGCTAATCCCGATGGAAGCCATGAAGGCGCTCGCTGGCGCTGACAGTGGTGCTGGAGTGAGGTCCAGCGTCGGGAAGAGGTACTTTGGGAAGGTCGGCGGCAGCTTGGCGAGGCTGCGCTTGGTCATGCACACGATAAAGTGCATGCCCGTGATGAACTCGGTCTCGCACATTGCCTGCGCGTCTGCCTGCAGCTGCAGCGACTTGATGAGCTGGTACATCTCGTTGATCTCCTATGCAGCATAGGGTGTCGCCATACACACAGGGCAGCGCATAGGAAGAAGATGAGCGAATTCTTTTGCGGCTTGACTATTAGATCAGCTAAACGATATAAAACAAACAGGCAAGGCGATAGACGGACCTGCTCGGAGAGGGACGACTTGCCATAGAATGCGAGCACGACGTCGCGCGGCAGCAGTCCGCTCTGCTGCTCATCGAGGGTCGTGAAGAAGTTCTGATAGCGCTTCGCCTCAATCTCGAGCATCGTGTAAAGCTTTCGGTCGAGCTCCACTTCCTGAGGTGACGACGCCGCTGGCACCGCCGACATGAAGTCGCCAAAATCCATTGCGACTGTTGGAACGAGCGCGGAAGGCTTGATATGTGCACAGCTACAGAGGGGTGAAAGGGTAGCGAAGAGATGTGACTTGACGCGTGTGGTGCTGGTGTCGCGGATAAGGTGTTTGGTGGGCGTCGCGGAGCTGCTTCCCTTGCCGCTGCTCAATCTCTCTCGCTGCTGCAGATTCCGTTTCAGCTCGGACGTTTGAACAGGAGAGGCGTCATGCGGTATGCGATCCGTTAGAGCAGCAAACAAAGTGCTTTTTTGGACAAAACCTGCTTTCAAACGTGGTTTTCGGGTTTGAAACCTCCGTCCGAACGCTTTGCTGCGCGCCAAAAACCGGAAAAGCAAAACAGACAAGCGACGAAGCCCTGCTGCGCTGCGTCCGTTATCCCCACCACCACCGCAACGACACAAACCAACGCAGTCCGATGACGACGTCTACGGCAGTGAACCTATATGACAGCTCGGAGCGCGCATACGCGGCAAAGATGAGCCAGTTCGCGTCGCAGCCGCTGGCACGCAGCAAGCGCAGGCACTCGAGCGTCGGCAGCAACGTCAGCAGTCAGCACCAGCGCCAGCAGCACCAAGCTCGCAGCAGCACTGATAGCACCACTGAACGTGCGAAGCAAGCGTCAAGACAGGTCGACAGCGCTGTACCATTTGCGAAGCCCTGTGCGCATCCTGCCAAATCGGAAGCGGCTGCCAAGGCGACTAAGCCCGCTCCATCTGCAAAGCAGCATGTGCAAACACAGAAAGGCAGTGCACCACACGGAGCCCGAGGCAGTGGAGCTGGCAGTGTGGGCATCGGAGCGGTCGGTTTCCAAGTGCGGCATGCATCCGGCTCGGCTAACAGCTTTCACGCTGCAAACCTGCTGCAGTACTCGACAGCGACGTGCTGGCAGAGCTTCTCTCGCGCAAAGGAGACGATCGTGATTGTGCTGTGAGTGCCTCACTGTTGCATTTTATCGGACGTGAGTATGTTAGCTGTATATGCATGTCGCTGATCTGTGCTACTTGCGATGACGAATTGGTCTTTGTAGAGACTCCAAGACGCTGCTGTCGGAGATCCGCATTCTCAACAAGGTTGATTATTGCGTCGCCTTATGGTCGTTCTGCTGGGTGTGTGGTTGTCCAATTGGCCTGACCTCTTGTATGTGAATAGAATGCGTGCGCCGTGGATGTGAGCATCGCGATGGAGGACCGTCCCCGCTCGTATGTGAATGGTACGTATGCGAATGCAACTGCCCAGTCTGTGTCTGCATTTCACGCTTGCTTACTATGAACAACCGGTATTTGTGTTCGTAGTCAAGCGCATGCAGACGATGCCGCACTCGCGCGAGGTGGGCATCAAGATCGGATTCATCCCATGCCGGTTCATTAGGCAAGCGCGTGCTCTGTGACTCCTGCATCATTGCTAGCTTGCTAAAGTGTTTGTGGATGTGTCTTGTCCTGGACAAACAGACTCGAGTTCATTCGCCACAGTCACGCGTCAATTGCAGTCCATGGGTGCGTTTCGCGATTGGCCAAACTGATGACCATCTCCATTCACAGTTTCCATTTATGTTTGTTGTTGTAATGCGATAGAGTGATGCCACTTGGCGTGCCGTGTCATGAGATCGAAGACGGCTCGGGGCCGTCCCTGTGCAACCTGCTGAGCCATGCCACCGAGGTATGTATTGCCTTCCGCCAGCTGCCTAGTTGGATCGAGAGATGGCAAGTGCTAAACCTCGTGGTCCCTATTACTCTCTCGCACACTGCTTGTGTGTATTCAGAACCTGCTGTTCGGGTCCTCACTGCGCGCGAGCCAGCCGTACATGGACTTCTTGAGCGAGCACCGGTCCGGGTACGTCCCTCATTCCGGTCTTTCAGTCACGCATCACTTGTGTTTTACGTCAACATTACCGTTTTGCTCCTCTCAGATCGCCGGAATGGATGCTGCAGCACCGAACCCACCTGCTGGACGAGCGCATCGCTCGCCTGGAAGCCGCACTCTTTGCATGAGGATAGATAAACTGTGGCTGTGGCTCAGTAGAGTGAGTGAATCACCGCAGGAGAAGCAAGTGTAGACTCTGGACAAGCCCTATTGCCAGAACCATGCAATGCAAGTACACAAATGCTTCACTCCTGACAAGCTTTCGCGCTGCAATGATCGATCGATAGATAGATACCTTTCGGCGATAGCACGTTTACATTTATTCAGGCGTTACAAGCAATGAATGCGCTGCGAAGGCAGTACAGTATGCAAATCCACGTACCAAACAGTCCAGAGGCTGCACGACGCAAGAGAGAGTGAGGGAGAGTAGAGAGCACCTAATAGTGTCGTGACAACGACTCCTTCCCTCTCTTAATGGGTCCAGCCTCTCTGCGTCTACTTACTTCTGCTGGGCGTACATGTCGTTGATCTGCTGCTGGAAGAACTCCTTGAGCTGCGGGCGCTTGAGCTTGAACGTCGGCGTGATGAGGCCGCTCTCCATCGTGAATGGGTCCGGGTGGAAGTGCACCTTCTTGACGAACTCGAAGCCGCGCAGCTGCGCCTCCTTGCCGATGCGGTTCATGTCGTCGTAGACCGCCTTCTGGAACTCGGCGTTGGTCGCGAGCTTGGCAGCCGTCGAGTTCTCCTTCGAGAGTCCGTGGCTCTGACCCCAGGCCTCCGCGATCTCCGGGTCCGGCACCGCGACCGCCACGAGCGTGCTCTGGTACGAGTCGCCGTACACGAAGATCTGCGCGACGAACTGACTCTTCGAGTACACACCCTCGATCTTCTCGGCGGCAACGTACTCGCCCTGCGACAGCTTAAAGATGTTCTTCTTGCGGTCGATGATGCTCAGCGTGCCGTCCGCGTTCCAGCAGCCAATGTCGCCCGTGTGGAACCAGCCGTCCTTGTCCACCGCCTCCGCTGTCTTTTCGGGCTCCTTGTAGTATCCGGCGAACACGTTCGGACCGCGGAAGAGCACTTCGCCGCGAGGACGAGGCTTGTCGTTCGACGTGTAGTTCATCTCCGGCACGTCCTCAAGGCGCACCTCCGCGCTCAAAATCGGTGGGCCAACGTGAGGTCCCAGCGGCATGTCGGCGGACGCCAGACTCAGCGCCGCGGCGGTCTCGCTCAGACCGTAGCCCTCCACGATGTCGCAGCACATGACGATCTTCAGAAAGTCCTTGACCTCCGCCGAGAGCGGCGCTGAGCCGGAGAGAATGATGCGCACGCGGCCACCAAGCACCATGCGGATCTTGGAGAACACAAGCGCGTCCCAAAACGCGTGGGTCTTGTACCCATCCGCCAGACCGGCCTTCTTGGAGGCAAACGCCTGGTCGAACAAGATCTTCTTGAGGCCACCAGCGGCGGACACGCCCTGAACGATCTTGTCGTACACGCGGTTGAACAGACGCGGCACGGACACGAAGATCGTTGGCGCAAGCGTCGCCATGTCCTCCATGAGGTACAGCACGTCGCCCTGGTAGAAACCCGTCGCCGCACCATTGCGGACGATGGAGCCAATCACCGCGCGCTCAAACACGTGAGGAAGCGGCAGGTACGAGATATGCACGTCCGTGGGCATGACCTGGAGACGCTCGCCAGCCTGCACCGCCACAATCGATAGGTTGCGCTGCAAGAGTACGACGCCCTTCGGGTTGCCGGTCGTACCGGACGTGTAGCAGATCGTCGAGATGTCTTCTGGGGTTGGAGGGTCGGCAGGGAGCGGGCGGCTGCGGCCCAGCGCCTCGATCTCGCGCAGGCTCTTGAGCACCAAGTTCTTTCCCGCGGCGATGCGACGCTGCTCCTCCGTCACGTCCTCGAACTGGATCAAGAACTGCAGCTTCGGGCACTCGTCCCTACACTCGATGATGGTGTTGAACTGGTCCACGCCCGCGAACAGCACCGTCGCCTCCGTGTGGTTGAGGATGTACGGCGCGGCGTCTGGGCCGAGCGTGTCGTACAGCGGTACGAGTACGTACGCCATGCGGTCGCTCGCGTGCGCCGTCAGGCACCATTCCATGCGGTTCTTGCTGAAGATCGCAACAACGTCCTGGCGCTTGAGGCCGCAGGCGACGGTCATGCCCGAGGCGATCGCCTCGAAGCGGGTCTTGACCTCGGCGTAGGTCACCCACTCGTAGGCGCCCGCTTTGCCGTTCTCCATCTTGCGTGTGCCGTAGCATGGACGCGTGCCGTTGTCGCGGTTGAAGCCCATAAGGAACGAGTGGTAGAGCGTCTGCTCCTCCATCACGAGGTCCTTGACTTCGCCCGTGACGTAGATCGGTCCCTGGTGCGCGTTGCGCGAGTTCGGCACTTCCTTCGAGTACCGCACGCCGCGGTAGCTCTCAAAGTCGATCTCGGCCATCGGCACGTTGCTCTGTCCGGCGCCCATGATGATTGCTCTGGTGGTAGTGAATTAGTCGTAGAGTGGAGGGGAGAGGGAAGGGGGGGGAGGGAGGGGGAGGGGAGTAGCAGAAGACGACGACGCTGGTTACGACACGGGAGTCAAAGACGGATGTGCAGGCGGCGACAGTCGGGCGGGGGGAATTCAAGAGTGCTGCCCTGCGTGTTGCGCTTTTGGCTCGGCTGTTTACTCGAATGTGGGCTTCCTGGGCTGCTGATGTCGTGCAAGCAGGAAGAGAGAAGTTGAAGAACAGCCCCCTTGAGATCGCTTGGCGCCCCAATGTTGCGCGAAAGAACCGTTTACGAAGCAGGAGGTGGCCCGAAGGTTGCGCGAAGGATGTTGAAGATGGGTTCAGCAGCTATATACGGGAATAAATACAAAATAGCTTGTTGTTTTTGAAACTAAATAAAGTAAATGGTCTAGATATGAAGTAAACTATATCGAAGCTAGCCTTTACATTCCGTGAAATCACGTAAATAGACAAGGATTGTGGCTCTTTCCGCTCTTTCTTCGTGAACATCATCCCTTCACTCTGAAACAAGACACAACACAAGCAACGCAAGCACGATGGTCGCGGTGCTCGCCGCAACGGGCGTCGTGGCGATCAGCTACGTGGTCTGGAAGGCGCTCGCGGGCGTCTACGGCTGGACTCACTCACACCACGCGCTCCCGCAGCTACCGGACAAGATAGCACTCACGACCGCGTCGGCGACGATCACGACCGACATGCTGCGCCCCTTCTTCACGACCAAGCACGACTTCGCGCTCTACGTACGCAAGTGGCTGCCGCGCTACGACATCAAGCCGCGCGGTGTTGTCTTCCTCGTGCACGGCATCGGCGAGCATGGCGGACGCTACGACCACGTCGCACGCATCATGGCGCGCGCGGGCTTTGCTGTCTTCATGGTGGACCACCAAGGACACGGACTCAGCGACGGCGAGCGCATGTTCGCGCAGAAGCTAGTGCACCTCGCCGAGGACTACTTGGAGTTCGTCGACCACGTCATCAACGGACCGAGCAAGGGTAGCGCGAACGCGAACGTGATTGACCCGTCGATCGACGCACACGCGGATGTCGACTGGAGCAAGCTGCCCAAGTTTGTGTTCGGCCATTCCATGGGCGGTGTTGTGACGCTGCAGATCGCCGAGCTATCACACGCGCGTGGTGTGCACTGGGACGGTGTCGTGTTGTCGGCTCCAGCGATCTACTGTTCGCCGCTCGGCAAGCACCCGTGGTTCATCTCGCTCGTGACGAAGCTATCGACTTGGATGCCGAAGAACACGCTCCCGCCCATTGGCTTTGATGTACTGGGCAATGACCCGACTGCGGCGACACGCTGGCTACGCGACCCACTGCGTCCTGCACACGGCTCGACGATCCGTTTGGTCGCCGAGTTGATCACAGAAGGAAGACGGTTCGCGCAGGAGGAAACCGAGTTCACGAGCAAGCACTTCTCCTCGCCTCTGTACCTGCTTCACGGTGAACACGACGCGATCTGCTTCGTGAAGGGAAGTCTTCGTTTCTACAACAAGTGCGCCGCGAAGGACAAGACCCTCAACGTCATCCCAACACCACTTCACGAGACCCTCAACATCGAAGGCTATGACGAGATCATGAAGGAGATTATTGTGTGGATGGAGAAGCATCTCGCCGATGCGAAGTAATCAAGTCGAGGAAGGGATGTGCACGCATTCGCTCGCGCAATGTCTCCGCTATCCAGCCCGCGTGCGTCACGTCCATGAAAAGGTATTATGCGTCTGCTATTGTTTGTTTGGAAATTGCTACTCCCGTTTGAAGTACATCCTGGCTCGGCGACATCAACGGTCGCTGGTTGCTCTGACTCCGGCATTGCGCCAGTTGTTCCTTTGCTGTAGGCAGGTAGTCGTCGTCAAATAATTCACGTAAGCCGTTGTTTCGAAGCCCCATCTCCTTCCTGTTATGACGTTGAGTAACCCCGACACACAACACGTTTACACACTGTTGGCACCTCACTTGGGATCCATTTGCTCAGTGCCAGCAAGCATTGAAGACACAAGACTCACCGTGCGGATAGACGACTGATCGTGGTGCCTGCCGCAGTCACAGAGAGCTTCGCTAACACTTTTTGCTGCGTCTCGATCGTCGCCTTGAAAATGCGCCGTCTTCCGTGCACAGGCGCGAGACTTGGCGCGTGCTGACTGCCGGTGTTGCTCGGAGGGTTGGCGCATCGTGCAGTGTCTGTCGACAGGTGACCTTTCACGCCGCATCGAGGGCACCGCAGGTTTGACATTCGCATTAGTTGCCAGGTTCTGTGCATGTGAAGAACATCGTGTCAAATGTGGGGTAAACACAAGCTGTTAAGTGACCACTCGCAGAGTTGAGGGGGAGCCCAGTACTTACATGCTGATGTGTGCGTTTGGGTACGCAGAGCCGCATTCCAGACGCTGCTGCCGCCAGTCTTCGCGCTCGAGCGAGATCTTCTTGAGCTTCTGGAGCGTGGCAAAAACCGCCTTGTTGCTCCCAGCAGTTGCGTTCACCATGTTGCTCTCGTAGTAGCGCCGATCGATCGCGAGCGTCTGGACATCTGTCACAGCTTTGATATCGAAGGTTGCGATCCACTTGGCTTTCACGAACGGCAGCTCTCCAGCGATGTCACCAGGGCCGATCAGCGCCAACTCAATGTTCACCTTCTTTTCCGGCACTTTGTTGGAGCGAGCGAGCAGCATGCGCTGCTGCATTGGGTCGCTCGCGGTCGAGAGCGCGAGGTTGAGTCGCTCCACGACTTCTCCTGAGGTGATCACAAAGAGCCACTTCGCATCGGATCCTGCACGGTACAAATATTCCTGCTCACACGCGCGCCAGCAAGCGTCAAGACATTGTTGAGTAGGCTTGACGCATGGGAGAAAGCACCACCCTTACATTGCTGATGAAGTTCATGGACCGCATCGCACTGACCAGCCGCATTTTCTCTGTCGAGCAGGGGAGGAACGAACACGCCAAAGCCAAAGGTCACCACCACCAAGCTGTCTAGCCAAAGCGTCAAAGAGATATGGTGAACAAGTGATTCGCGCGCCTACCGTGCTTGTCCCAACCCTGGAAGAGGTGCATCTGATCGAGGATCTCTGCATGATTGTAGTGCGACGCTTCCATGGACGCAGTGCGGACGAGACGAGTGTAGTCGGCCCGCTCGAGACAGATGAGCTCGCAGCTCTCGGTGTACTGAGAAGCAATGATGGTGGCGTTTCGCTTCGCTGTGGGATTCAGGAGCACGACTTCACCGAACATCGCGCCAGGACCGAGATTCGCGACCATGCCGCCATAGTCTTTGACGCTCGGGAGAGCAGGATCTGCCGAGCCATTCCGAGAATTCTTTCGCGTAGGCTTACTCTCTTCCTTGTCTGGTGGAGGCGCGTTGAGCTCACTCTCTTTCTTGACGTACACGTCGACGATGCCGTTGATGACGATGTAGCACCGGTCTCCGCTGTCGCCCTGGCGGATCAGCAGCCCCTGACTCAGCACCTTCATGAGCCGCATCTGGCGGCAGATTTCACGGCGAATGTACTCAGGTGCGGATCCAAAGATGTTGTTGCTGTACTGTCGGGTCGTTCAAAGCACAGAGAGTCATTTAGTCAGTCGTTCGGGTTGCTCATTTCCCATTGGTAGGTCCAGCATTACATGTAGGGATGGGATGGGTCTGCATGCGTACCTGCTTGCAGTTCTGCAGCATCCAGTCGTAGACAATGTCGAGGCTCATTTCATTGCGCGCACTTGGTTCGTTCGCGAGGATCGCCTTGACAGCGCTCAGCCGCTGCTGCTCCTCGGGTGATTTCTGCAGGAACTTGACCAAATGCGGCGGGATTTCCTGCTTCGCCTGGTTGATGGCAAAGTTTTTCGTGGACAAGCGGCGCATGGCCTTTGGAAGCTTGATAGCCATCCTCGAGGACTTTTGTCGGATCAAGCCCAGCGACGGCGATGTGTTGTCGCTCGAAGCTGCCTGCTCTTCGCCCAGTTCATCTCGTATGACATTGACTCGCTTGCTTGATTTGCGCCTGCTCAGTGGAGAGAGCGTCGGGCCAGCTGAAGTCTTCGGCTGCGAGATCTCCGGCAGCACGGACATGAACATTGAGAAGTGATCAGTCAGTCGTTCTTGGTGACCTATGTTCGAGTCGTTGTTTCCACGGTTTAGGCGCCAAGTAATCACGACGGATACCCTCAACAGCGACTGTCCTTGCTTGCACAAGAAGCGACAAAAAAGCGCCTGAAGCCGACCAGACCGGTCGAAGCTATTCACAGGGGATGAATGTATCTTTAGCTGCTTTGATGTGCGTCGCAGTCTTCATTTCAATTTGTATTCACTCGGAGATCATCGAACATCACATCAATTGCCTTCAACCTTTATCCAGTAGCATCACTGACAGTACGTCATTCTCACAAACAAACGCAATGGCACGCGGCGATTGAACGCCGCGTCGTTCTCTCTTGGCTTAGCTCGTGTGAAGTGAGAGAGGGCTGGCTCCTTCGCAACGAATAGCTCAGGATGCAGGCGAGCCGTGGTACATCTCGTTGATCTGCTTCTCAAAGTATTTCACCAGCTGCGGACGCTTGAGCTTGAAAGTGGGCGTGATCAGATCGCTCTCACCGAACGGCGTCGGGTGCAAGTGCAGCTTCTGGATCTGCTCAAAGCGGAAGAGCTTGTTCGCCTTGGCGAGCTCGCCGAGGTCCGCCATGATCGCGTTCTTGAACTCATCGTCGCTGCAGAGCTTGGTGAGCGTCGCGTTCTCGCCAGTTTTGCCCTTTTGGGCCGCCCATTTGGCCGCGACGTCCGGGTCAGGGACGACGAAGCCGATGACGTAGCTCTCGAGTGAGTCACCGTGCACAAACACCTCAGCCACGAAGGAGCTCTTAATGTAGATGCCCTCGATCTTCTCGGGGGCCACGTACTCGCCCTGCGCCAGTTTGAAGATGTTCTTCTTGCGGTCAATGATGCGCAGTGAGCCGTCCGCGTTCCAGCAGCCAATGTCGCCCGTGTGGAACCAGCCGTCCTCGCTCAGCACCTGCGCTGTCATCTCCGGCTGCTTGTAGTACCCGACAAAGACGTTCGGACCGCGCACCAGGATCTCGCCGCGCGGCAGAGGCTTGTCCTCGTGCGTGTAGTTCATATCCGGCACGTCTTCGAGGCGGATCTGGATGTGGTACAGCGGCGGACCGACGTTGTTGCCCGGGATCATCGAGTCCGTGGCGCACGACATGCCGGCAGTGGACTCTGTGAGACCATAGCCTTCAACAACCGGGCAGCTGAAGACGACTGAAAGGAACTCCTTGACTTCGAAACTTAGTGGGGCTGAGCCACTGAGCATCATGCGCACGTTCCCACCCAGCAGCGCCTTGATCTTGCCGAACACGAGCGCATCCCAGAAGCTGTGCGTGTACTTGCCTTCGGTACGCAGGCGCTGCTTCTTGGACGCGAGTGCCTTGTTGAACAGGTATTCCTTGGCGCCGCCGGCCTCCTTAACGCCCAGCGTGATCTTATCGAATACGCGGTTGAGCACGCGCGGTACGGAGAGGAAGAGCGTCGGCTTGAGCACGCCGATGTCCTCCATGAGCTTCGTGACCTCGCCCTGGTAGAAGCCGATGGCGCAGCCGTGCGCGATGAGCACCGTGTGGATCACGCGCTCGAAGACGTGCGCGAGCGGCAGGTACGAGATATGCACGTCCGTGGGGAGGATCTCAGTTACGTGGAACGACGCGACCGTGCTCGCGATGTTGTTGTGCGTGAGCATTGCACCCTTCGGGTTGCCCGTCGTACCGGACGTGTAGCAGATCGTCGAGATGTCCTGACCCGTTGGTGGGTCGGCATCCACGAAATTCGCCTTGCCGGCCGCCATCACTTCCGCGAGCGTCTTGAGTACAACGTTCTTATCCTTGGCGAGCGCGCGCTCATCGTCGTCAATGTCCTCGTACTGCACGATCGTCTTGATGTGCGGGCACTCGTGGATGCACTCCATGAGCGTCTTGAACTGCGTCTTGGCGCAGAACACGACCTTCATCTCCGTGTGGTTCATGATGAACGGCACGGCCGTGGGGCCGAGTGTATCATAAAGCGGTACTAGCGTGTACGTCATGCGGTTGCAGCTGTGCTCGACCACGGACCATTCGTAGCGGTTCTTGCTGAACACGCCGACAATGTCGCCGCGCTGCACGCCGATGTCGTGGCTCAGACCGGACGAGAGCGCCTCGACATCCGCGAGGAACTCGCCGAAGGTGACCCAGCTGAAGCCGCCCAGCTGACCCGTCGTCGGGTCCGGCTTCCGTGTGCCGAAGATGCGGCCCGTGCCCTTCGGGTCGAGCTTTTTGCGGTTCATGAGCGTCGCGTAGAGTGTGAGCTCCGAGTCGAACGTGCTGTGCTTTGGGTCCTCGGTCTTGAATACGCGCACGGGGCCACGCGTGACCGTAGCCGTGTCTGGGAGCTCCTTGGACATCACCTTGGCGGGCGCCGCCGTCGCGACGTCGAAGCAGCCCATGTCTTTTTGGGAAGGGGTTAGCGAGGAGACGCTTGTGTGTACTCGAGAGAGCGCGAATTGGAGAATGAGGCAAGAGGACGTTGGGGGCGATTGGATTGATTGCGCGCAGAAGGAAGAGCTTACGGTCTGGAAGAGCTTACGGTCTGGAAGAGCAGAGGAGGGAATGCGAGTCGCTGCCGAGGAAGAAGGAACGAAGGAGGATGTCCAACTCGCACGCTTACGCTGGTCAACTGTGCACATGAGGCAAGCTTGAAGTCACAAGAGGATGTGCTGGCTGAGAAAACCTCTTATAATAATTTTCTGTTGAAAGCAGGTTATCGTTGATACAATATCCAATATTTGTAGTGTTTAAAAGTTATGAAGGTATATTAGAAAGCAGGAGGGTAGAAAACGGGTGGATTAAGGTGAAGCAAGTGGGACGCCATTTGATGGCCAATTGTAAAACCGATTGTCACCTTGCAAAATGATTGCGCGTTGATGACAAGCTGTTATGCGCGCATAGATCGTACCAGAATCGCACAAACAGGTATGCAGTGAAAAATATTGCTTGATTTTCGAAGCCGGTGTAATGATTGTTTTGCATTTGTGTGATTTTTTAATTTTTTAAACTTTTTGGCTTTGTCTTTTTGCAGTTTTTGCCATTTTGAACCGCTCTTTCATAAATGCTCGCTGCTGCGACTGCGGCTACTAACACCAGCATGCAGATTCCACCAGCTTCTTTGCGTTCCGAGCTCACTGACTGAGTCTCCACATGATCCTAAAGTCTTTTTCGATCCCCAAAAAGCGCTCGTCGATTTCGATGGCGCTTTTCGTCATTTCGACGTGCACAACCAAATTCGAGAAAAGTGGGACCTGGCGGAAGTCGCCATCCCAGATTTGATTTTGCAGAACCTGCGGTTCTGCGGAACAAGCAACAATCGGATGCGTGATGCGCGCGTGCCATCAATCGGATCCGGCCCGCGAGAAAAGGCTTCGCCTTCCGTTCGTCTGCAAAAAGACATCGGAAAAAATGGAGATTAAAAATTCACAAACGTCGATAAAACAAACGCAAGTGGCTTCACGATTTTTCGATATTTACGAAAACGCGACTGTGCATTGCATCGCTCAAGGGGCTCGGTATTCTTCACGCCGCCGCCACCACCCAGCCAGCATCGAGATGGCGATTTTGGTAATGGTGTACGTGCATACTACGCTCAAGGTCTCTTGCGCTGGGTATCTACTCTGACTGGCTATGCGTTTGTTTCGGAGCACTGAAGCAACTCGCCAGACAAGTTGCAGCTCGTTTGACAAGGCTTCGATTTGATTAAAAACTAATATTTGTGAAAAAGCCAGGAGGTACACGTTGAAGTTGGCAAAATCCCGCAGGGTGGCTGGAGATGGAACGAAGAAATTAAAAGAAGGCAAAGCCATTCATTCACTCTGCCAGCAGCGCACAGATTAATCTACTGGAACGATAGAAGCTATCTCACACTCCGTTGCGGTTAGAGAGAGGTCGTGAGCAAATGCGAAACTCGCGAGACACTCCGGCAGCCGAAGAGCGAGCGCAAGGTTGCGCACTCGCCTGCTGCTGTACAACTTGCAGAGACCTAGGCAGATACTGTACGGCGGTGAGCATCAAGGAGACCTATGTGGGCGGGTAGCGAAGGCAGAGAAGCCGCAAGTGATGGAGTGGTGGTATTGGTAGTGAAGTGTTGTTTGCCATCAGGACACGTGCTTGGAGGTTGTTCAGCATAGGAGAGCGTAGGTTGAGAATTGCGTTGCGGGGCGTCCTGCCCCTGCAAATTCCTGCCCCTGTATTGCAAGTTGCTTGTGGTTGCTGGCAGCAGCTGCACTCATTGGGCCAAAGCGTTCACGGGATTTACTGGTCTAAGTGTGTGCAGCCTCATCGACTGGACGGCAGACCTCGAGATGCAGTATTCTCCATTTTCACTTTCAGGTGCAAACTGCTTCCTACTATGATAACATTTCGTTTGGCAACTTGAGAGAGAAGGCTGTGGTTTAGCGGGCGGCAACGAAATGACACAACGTCACCAGTACCAGTGTAGGCATTGCGCCTGGCTTGCTATTGCTATTACCGCCATAAACAAACGTGCGCTGGTGGACAGCTTGGAGAGGTCGGTGCCACCTAAGAGAAGCTCATTTGGCAAATAACACCGTTAGCTGACGCCAAACAGTGTGCTGCATCTGACATTGCCATGCTTTCGTTGGTTGAACAAACAGTTCGGTGTTGTTGAACAAGCTTTAGAAATCATGCTTTTGTGCACTATAGCGATCTGTGCCATGATCTGTGCTTCATAGTGAGCGGATGCATGAAGCTTGCAGAAGCCTTCCGAATAGCATCCTTGTAGGGATATTTACAGTATCTAATCCAGCGCTGCACTTCCATCTCCTATTGAACCGGTGGGGCGCGCGCCTCTGCTCACCTGCACGCCACTCGCCATTCTTGTTCTCACGTTTCTCCTATCACGATATGGTTAGATACAAAAGAACACCACAGTATTCGTTCCGGTATACAACTTTATGATACCGGTATTTTTCAAATTTTGGGAAACACGCAGCGTGGGCGACATTGTGAAGCTACTGGAGCCAAGTGTCGTTCGCAATGTCATCTACTCGTACTTTACCGTAAAGGCAATCGATATATAAAGGTATTATGATAGCACTGTATTATATTGTAAAGGATCAATGTGGTTACGTACCGGTAGACCTGGTGACATTGTCAACTGGTAGTATACTGGCTTAAGACTAGTCTATCAACAAAAGTGCTATGACACGAAGTCTCGCAGTTTCAAGTGCAAGGTCTGCACTAAACGTGCTATGCAAGGTGCACTTGGACAGCAAGATCTGTGCTGTGGAAAGTTTCGAATTCTGTTGATACAGTCGGAGGATGGCAGTCAACGGTGTTTGCTGTTTCGGTCCGAAACCGATTGCTCTTATCGATATACCAGCCAAATTTCGTTTGTGGTTGCGACAATCACTCGTGCGTGCGTGCCCATCATCCCACAATCCCCTCTTGAGTATAATAACCCGTCTCCACCACTCTCTTCAACATCGATTTTGACAATAGATGCAGCATCTAAACCACCTATTTAACATAATATACTGTCACAGGAAATGCTGCTTTTTTGCGTGCTGCCTGCACGAAGCAGCCACCACGCTGTCCGTTTACTTTTTTCGCAGATGCGACGCAACTCTTGCTGTGTGCATCAACAATGCAAATCAACCAACGGAACATCCAAAAATAAGACATCCGCACCATCACATCACAACGCAACTCATGCCATGGCGACGCCGAGCACCACCAACGCCATTAGAAGCAGCCGACGTGGCGACATGGACGAGCTTATCGCGCCAGAGGCCGACACGGCACCTGCCGTGCGCAGCCAGTACGCGCTCATGCGCTCGGACGATGAGCCTGAGGCGCTCAGCAGCACGCCCACGCAGTCCATGCGCATCCGCCTGCGCAAGCAGAAGAGCGCGGGTGACATGAACGCGGCACTGCGCGGCAGCGAACTCGAGAGCTCTGCGTCGCAGTTACCGTACCAGGCGCTCGACCAGTCGCAGGCGCATCACCATCATACTGCGGCACTTGTGAACAAGGTGAAGAAGCGCATGCACCTCGACAGAGCACAATGTAAGTGAGCGTTGACATGTTTGGCTTGTGTTTCTTATAAACCTTCTGGGCTGTGATGCTAATATTGGTGCTTGATTATTGTTGTTGTTGCTGTTCGTACTCCTCAGCCTCGTTCAAGATGAACGTTGGACTCGCCGTGCGTATCGCCGTGGGCGTGCTCATCGCGGGCGTGGCGCAGACCCACGCGCCGACCAACAACCGCGGCAAGGAGTGGCTCTTCCTGCCCGACCACTACTACCTTGGCGGCCTCACGTACGCGGCCGTGATGGTGATCTACGCCGGCGCGCGCAACGTCGGCGGCGCCATCGAGCAGATGTGGCAGATCGGCACAGGCGTCGCCATCGCGCTACTCTACAACTTCCTCATCTTCGCGTGCATCCCGATGAACCAGGCGAACCTCATCTCCGTGCCCGTGAACCTCAAGGGCACGACGTACTATATCAGCCTGCGCGACCTGGGCATCGTGCTGCCGCTGCTGCTACTCTTCACGTTCCTCATGTTCATCACGCCCATGGTACGTGACTGACAGCACACATTCTTGCTATGGTAGTACTGACTACCTGACACTTCTCAACGGATTGACTCACTCAATGGGCGATTATGTGTTGCGCACTTGCAGCAAACCAACGTGAAGAAATTCGCAGTTAGCACGAACCTCTACTTCTGTGCGTCAGCTCATTAGCCTGTTAATCATGCGCCACGTCCCCATTTGCCTAACCTACCTGTCTCACTAACCTTGATAACCGCTCTTTTTCTTGCAGCGCTGATCGTCGTAAACCCGATGAACCCGATCTACCCGCAGATGCGCAAGGACCTGGGCGACGGGCGCTTCGGTACCAAGAACCTCATCACGAACCTCGCGATCTACAGCATCGTTGGTGCTGTGGGCACGGCGATCTCACTGACCACCGTTCTTGTGCCCAAACCGCTGTTGTAAGTTCTCGTACACTTTGCTGCAGGCGTTGATGTCAAGCTTATGTAGTGAATCTGACAACATTGTATGTTCACTATACATATATAAACAGAGCGACTCGCTACCTGAGGACACAGATGAGGGACGCGCCGCACGACATCCGCGAGATGCTCAACCTCATCGTGGACTCGTACTGCTTCCGTGCCAAGGACATCAAGGAGATGGATTTCTTCCGTTTGCGTCTAGACCAGCTGTTGGTGCACGCCGAGAAGCGGTTGACGGAGATGGAGAGTCTGCTGAACGACTGCTGGTGGGAAGAGCTCATCGGCATCCGCATCTGGTTCAACTTCAACAAGACCATCGCTAAGCAGTTCGTCAGACTATATGCGCGGCTGCTGAAGGACGTGAAAGCCATGAAGTTCGCCATCGAATCGGAAACGTGCCACTGGACCCACGTCGTGCTGATCAAGAAGCTGCAGAAGAGCATCTACGTCGTGCAGGCGGAGACGAATGACTTGCTCGAGGAGATTTCCGGCAAAGTGCTGCAGGCGAACACCAGTACGTGACGTACTAGCTTGCTCTCAGCTTCACGATGTCCTTCTGTTTGCATGTGTGCTAATGTTTCACTGATGTATCACTCACCCTCTCAGCTATGTCGTCGTCGAGATTCAACTACTTGGAGGTCAAGCTCGAGCGTCTCATGACGAAGTACACGATGTTGTACGGAGAGATTGCCGCCTCGGAAGTCCACTCGGCCGCGGACGTCGGCAAGACCATGCCGCTGAACCTGTTCCTGTACTCACTCCACGCTGTGGCGCACACGCTCTTTGAGTTCGAGCAGCAGTTCAACCACAAGAACTTCACGTCGCAGTACCGGATTCGCAACTTCCTCAAGGTCGCGCTCGAGAGCTTCTACAAGAAGCGCAACTACTCACACAAGCTCCTGTTCTTCTCCTTTCGCACGACACTCGCGGTCGCGATCGGGGTGTCGGTGTCCACGTTCGTGTTTGCGTTTAGCGCCACGGTACCTACTGCCATTGCGATGGTGGCCCAGTATCATATTGGTGCGTGGCTTTCGTCACAAAATCCCCGATCAGTGTTGCTAGGGTATCAGTGTGCTAACTCTCATCTGATGTCGTTTGCATGCAGGTGGCACGTACGGAAACACTGTCAACCGCCTCGTGGGCCTCGTGGCGGGCACGGTGCTGCCATCGATCTTCAACTTCTTCCTCTGCAAGGTCTCGAACGACATCTTGTATAACTTCCTCAACAACTTCGTGCTCTTCTTCTGGACCGTGGGCTCCATGTATGTCTACTTCAGCGGCTCATACATGCAGAACGCCGGCATGGTGTCGGCGTACATGGCTGCGTCCGTCATGCTCGAGCACAGCTGTCGCGCCCAGGGCTCGCAATTGGGTACGCTCTCGTACTCGAACCTGACCGAGAATGCACTCGGCATCCTCATCCTTATGGTCGTAGAGCTCACGATGCAGCCCAAGAGCGCGACGAGTCTGCTGCGCAAGAACATCCAAGACATGCTGAAGCAGTACGGCGAGGTCTTCCACCTGGTCTTCCGACATCACCTCGCGAACGGGAGTCCCGAGACAAACTCGCAGCGTATGAGCGAAGCTGAGATGAAGGCGCTCCGGAAGCGCCTGTCAGTGACGCTGCCACAGCTGCTGGCAGAGCAAGCCGAGCTGCTCCACGACGCGTCCTCGGAGCCAACGCTGTGGCGTCCAGAGTTCTCCTACGACAAGTACTCCCAGGTGCTCACCTGCTGCCGGATCCTGCTCGCAAGGCTGTGCATCTTGCTTGACCTTGTGGAATGGCACGAGAAGCGGCGCAACAGTGGACTGGGCGCACGACTGCAGCGACCACGCGCGACGACGCTCGATGCAGAATGTCGTGCTGCTGCGGAGAAGAATGGAGACGAAACGTCACCAGCGTCCCCGACGTCTCCTCCAATACTTGCGACACCTCCCGACGCGCAGTTGCAGTGGCTGCTCAGTCAAGACGCCTTTGAAGCCACTGTGGAAGACACACTCGATACACTCTCGCAGCTCTTCAGCAAGGAGTTCTCGTACTCGAACAGCGAGGAGACTGTGATCTTCATGCAGATGAAAGAGGCGTTCCGGATCGCAGACGTGCACCGTCGCGGCGAAGTGGACGCCGCAGAGCTGGCGCTCTTCCTCGAGAAGCTGCTGCCGTACTCTGCCATTGGCAACGTGCAGATCGAGCAGTACGTCGACGAGTTCATGTGCATGGTGGACAAGAATCACGACGGCAAGATCTCGTTCGCAGAGTTCATGAAGGCTCTGAACGAAGGGTTCCGGCTGGAGCTCGAGATCTACGAGACGACGGCAGCGGAGACAGAGAACCGGGCGCTCAATGGGCGAACGAGTGTTGAAGTGAGACCTGATCGAGCTGCAAGCGTGGGTGTTCAAGTCTCTGTGCCAGCAACGGTCACCGCGCGCGAGGGTGAGGTGGTGATCTCAGTAAGCCCTGCTGCAGATGGACCGCTTTCCAAGCCAAGGAGTTCCGACCACGAACCAGATCGCATCACACTCAACCCACAGTTCTACAACAGCGCACCGCTCCCGTCCACAGGCTCGCGCCGTCGCCCGTCGATGGAGAACCAGGCTGAGGCGCTGCTGAACGTCGAGTCATTCACCGTGAAGCAGGCGGCCGCAGCGCTCAAGGACAGCTACGGAGAGCACCTGATGCTCCAGTACAACGAGCAGCATCGTGTCATGCCCATGGAGGACTACATCGTCATGAGCTGCCTTATCACCACGTGCGAGGGCATCGCGGCGAACCTCTCGCAGCTCAACGCGCTGGCCGCGACCTAAGTTGGCAGTCAGTGTCAGCCTCACACCCATAAAAAAAAACCTCTCGTCCATGCTTGTTCTGCATGAACAGTCAGACCGGATGAAGAGAGAACGAGCCTTGTCACAAGGCGATCGATCGATTGATCGATAGTGAAGAAGAAGAAAATAAAGAAGGGTGGAGTGTAGAGACCAGCCCCATCCTGTGTTGCACGTGTGGCGAAAAGCCCACGGATGAAGTTTTGACTGACATATTCGCTCCAGTTGTTCTGTCCTGTGTGGGTGAACAGAGCTCTTGCTCCTCCGTCTGGCGGAAGTATCCACCATGAGGTTCAAGGTTAACGTGAGCGTGGCAACGCGAAAGCGGTCGTCTCGCTTTGAGCGCCCGGTCGTCAGCCAGGTCTTTGCTTGAATGCGCCACTCACTTGCCACCTCATATCGCTTTCCCACTAGCAAATAGCTGAAGATCTGCGTCATGGCGTCGCGGAACTCATCGCGTTGCGAGCACTCGTCGAACGCGTCGGTGTTTCTCCACGAGCGCAATGAGCACGAGTAGCTCCGGGTCTCGCGGCAGCGCGCCACGTTCTCGCACCACGGGCGCTTCGTGGCCTCAGTGCCGATGTTGACAGTTAGGTAGGGAAGTTGGTGAAGACGTGGTCCACGAGCATGTACGATCCTCATGGCTGCAGCAGCGTGCTCCGACGATCGATTGCGCACGAGGCGCCGTCAAGTCCACCTCTCATTTGCTTGCTTGAACAGATGAAATCAGTGTATATACCCTAAAATGCATGTCAAAGGCGTAGTCAGTATGTGCCTCTTTTGACTCCTTTGATCTTGATATTGACACAAGTTAATCAAATCGACCCTGATTTTGGAAAACAGCACGACGTGACGACAACCCACAGGTTCATTTTCGGGCGAAAGTCTCAGCATGACCGCCGTGACCATCTGATCCGTTGGGCTGACTGACGTGGAGGTCATTTCCGCTTCAGCCACGCGCTTGGGGCGTCCATTGCAGTCCCTCCATCCCTCCCTCCGCGCCACAGTTACCGCTCCACTCGGCAAATCGAGCCACCATCCAACGCACGCCCGTCGCACTGACCCAAGGGAGCCCACGGAAGCCTTTCCGCCCGACTTGTCTGCCACAATGCCCACGATGCAGCTCCCGGCATTCCTGAAAAACCGCCTTCGCGTCAACTCGCAGCAACAGCAACCAACACCGCTGACGAAGAGTAGCAGCATGGGTGCCACACTGAGCGCCGAAGACGCCGCTACGCAGCACTCGCGCGAGGTGCCCGAGTCCGCGACCGCGACGCGCGGGCCGATCCGCGTCGTGGACATCGAGGCCGACTACGAGCCGAGCATGACGCTCTGGACGAACCTCATGGACCGCAAGAAGCTCGATGACGGCTCCAAGAACCTCTTCGGCACACGCAAGGTAGACCCGGCCACGGGCCAAGCCGGCGCCTTCGAGTGGATCACGTTTGGCGAGTTCCTCTCGGACGTCGAGGCTACGTCCTCGGGCATGAGTCGCGACCTGGGTCTCCAGCGTAATGCGATCGTGGGCGTGTTCTGCAAGAACCGCTACGAGTGGTCCGTGGTCGAGAACAGTTGCAATCGCATGACGTACACGCTCGTGCCGCTCTATGACACCCTCGGTCCCACGGCTGTGCCGTTCATCATCAACCACACGGAGATGAAGGTCGTGTTCTGCGCCAAGACGCAGTTCAAGACGCTCATGGCGTGCGTGCACAACTGCCCGTCGCTTGAGACCATTGTGCAGTTCGAAGACGTGGACGACGACGAGCGCGCGCTCGCCAAGGAGAAGAACGTTGTGCTCAAAACGCTCGCGGAAGTCATGGCTGTGGGCCGAGCGACCCCCGTGTCTGAAGACCCACCGCTGCCCGAGGATATCTCGACGATCTGCTATACGTCCGGCACGACGGGCGACCCCAAGGGCGCGATCCTCACGCACGCCAACCTAGCGTTCACGACGGGCTCAGTGCGCAAGTACACGGAGCTGCTGGCGAGCGACGTGCACCTGTCGTACCTGCCGCTGGCACACGTCTTCGAGCGCTGCGTGCACACGAACCTGATCTCGAGCGGCGGCGCCATCGGGTTCTACCAGGGGGACGTGGCGAAACTCATGGAGGACATCGCGGCGCTCAAGCCGACGCTCTTCCCGTCCGTACCGCGCGTGCTCAACCGCATCTTCGACAAGATCACGCAGGGCGTGAACGGTGCGGGCGGTGCCAAGAAGTTCGTCTTCGACCAGGCGTTCGCGGCTAAGCGTGTGAGCGTGGAGCGCAGTGGCTTGCTGACCCACGCACTGTGGGACCCTGTGGTGTTCAACAAGGTGAAGCTCGTGCTGGGCGGCAACGTGCGACTCATGATGAACGGCTCAGCGCCGCTCTCACCCGAAGTCAAGGAGTTCATCCAGGTGGTGTTTGGCTGTCCCGTACTGGAAGGCTACGGGCTCACGGAGACGAGCGCCGTCGTGGCCGTGTCCAACCCAAGAGTACCCTCGGGCGACCACGTGGGCATCCCACTACCCGGGCTCGAGGTGCGCCTGGAAGACGTGCCGGACATGAACTACACGTCCAAGGACGAGCCGCTGCCGCGCGGGGAGGTGCTCGTGCGCGGCCGCAACGTGTTCCGAGGGTACTTCAAGCAACCCGAACTCACGAGCGAGGTGCTGGACGCCGACGGCTGGTTCCACACGGGCGACGTCGGGTGCTGGAACGCGAACGGCACGCTGCGCATCATCGACCGCAAGAAAAACATCTTCAAGCTGGCGCAGGGCGAGTACGTGGCCCCCGAGAAGATCGAGGGCGTGTACCTCAAGAGCTCCTTTGTCGCGCAGCTCTACGTGCACGGCGACTCGCTACAGAGCTACCTCGTGGCCGTGGTCGTGCCGGACCGCGAGGTCGTGGCCAAGTGGGCCGCCGAGAACGGTCTCTCAGGCCCAGAGGCCGATGCTGAGACGCTCATTTTGTCCTCGGACGAACGGCTCAAGCAGGCTGTGCTGGCGGACATGGAGGCGCTGGCCCTCGAGCTCAAGCTCTTCCGCTTTGAGCGTGTGCAGAAGCTGCACCTGCACGCCACGGCCTTCGCGCCCGAGGACGACCTGCTCACGCCCACATTCAAGCCCAAGCGCAGCAACCTCGCGCGCTTCTTCGAGAAGGAGATCGCGGAAATGTACGCCGGAGCTCCGGCGTTCTAAGGCGACCTAGCTCCTGAGATAACTGTGATCGTTTAGATGTCCTTTCATATATGAGCCTGCTGCGCTGAAACACATGAGGGTGAGAGCAATGGTCCAAGTTTCCTGTAATACAAACCAGAGTAGGGTGAATACATTTTCTTACATTGCATGCATGGGCTTGGCTTTGTTGATGTCGTCTTTGCTGTTAGCGCTGGATCATGAGGCGTTTCTCATTGGAAGGGTACGCGATCTCCCCACCTTGACACTTGAGGTAGGAGCTCAGGACGTCGCGCACCAGCCTTGGCTCAGGCATCTGAACCCTCGTGCCTCGCTCGAAGAACTCCCAGCCGTCCATGCTCCGCACCAGTGCTGTCGCAACGCGCACCAGTCGACCGTCACCACCTTCCTCTGTCTCTAATGAGGAGACGGGCTCTTGAGAAACAGTGAGGCTGAAGGACGTGAGCTGTCGACTTGAGCCATCGAACTCCACTTTGCAGCCTGAGATCTGCGGAAATGAGGAGCTCACATTTGGAAACTTCTTCAACATCTGCGTCAGCGCTCGTTTCAGATCTGTGATTGTCATCTCCACCACGACGCAGGGCTTCCTTAGTGGCAGGAACTTCTCGAGCCAGTGGGGCGTGATCTCCAGATTCGCGTCGTGCAGTCGGTCACCCTTGATGAAGCCCGCATTGAGCACGCCAACGTCTGCGTGGAGCTCTTGGCGCAACGCGTCGGCGATGAGGTTGCCCAAGTTCGACTCTTGGGTGCGACAGGACGTCCTCAAGCCGTCGAGCATAGTGCGCGAGATCGCGATTGGCTCCAGTTTGCCCTGCAACTTGAGCTCCTTGTGAACGCGGTCCGAGTATTCCGCGACGAGCGCTTGAACCATGGGATCGGGCTCAAACCCGCGGTTGCAAAGCATTTGCCACTCGAACTCGACCTCGAGTCCCCTGCCGCTTTCTCGGTCGTAAATCGCCTCGGTCTTACGGACGTGCAGATCCACGCGGCCGAGCCAGAGCGCGTCCTGGCCGGACTTGTAGATGAGTGTCTCACGCTTGAAGAACGTCATGACCTCGTGGTCATGACCGCCCAGGATCAGGTGGATCCCAGGCACTTTGGCGGCCAGCCCTTTGTCCTCGGCCACCTTCAAGTGTGTGAGCGCGATCACCACGTCCGCGCCCAGAGCTCGGAGCTGCGCAACGCAGCGCTGCGCGTGGTCCACAATATCTTCAAACACGACCAAGTCGCCCGCGAACGAGTCTTTGCCCGTGGCCGTGGTCGAGACGCCGAAGAGTCCGAGCTTGAGGCCATTGGCCAGCGGCAGCACCTGGAAGTCTACGAGACCCGGGAAGAGCTCATTAGTACTGCCATCTGAGCTGCACCGCTGCCGGATGTTCGAGCCGAAGCTCGTAAAGTGCGCATTTGCGAGTAGCTTGGAGAGTAGCGGCGCGCCAAAGTCGAACTCGTGGTTGCCCAGCACGACGAACTCGATCTCGAGCGCGTTGAGCACATCAATCATCAGTGCGCTGTGTACGAAGTATATCAAATCCACGTAAGGACAACACTTCGGTATATGACGAGGCGAGTACACACAGCATACACACTAGATGTACGCAATGTACAGAGAGACTTATTCCATGTGACGCACCCTTTGTCCTCGCGGTCGAGCTCCGAGCGCCAGAGAAAGTCGCCGTTGAGTGTCACTACCACGTCTGCACCGCGTGGCACGCACGCCTTCACCTCACGCAGCAACGTTGCAAACTCCGCTATGCCTGTTCACCACAGCAAGAAGCATCAGATAAAGAGATCGTGAGCGACAGTGTTGAGGACGAAGTGGGTGGAGCGTTGCAACGCGATCCACGCGCCTCCCTGTCCGCTGGCGGTCGGGAAGAGCTCGTAGACGTCGTTGAGCGTGAGCACCACGACGTGGGCGGTTGCTGGGGTTGCGGCGACTGGAGAGAGCGACATTGCTGCTACTGTTACTGCTGCTGCAGGGAGAGCTGTTGGTGGCGGCGGTGAAGGCCTGATGCCGCCGTCCATGTCCATGAGCTCTGCGCTGCGCGTGTCCATTTTGGTGGACGCCGCTTCAATTTCAAATGAAGCTTTCACACGTCACAATGAAGCAAGCGGTTAAACCGATACAATACTGGTATACTCGAGTTGTTCTTTGTGCATACAAACACTGAGTTTTGTTGCTGGAAAATAAACGAGTGTTTAGAAGCGTACCGGTATTGTAAGAAGGCTCATCGGTAGACAAAAACGGTTTTGGTTTGAAAAACCGTCGCTCACTGGCAGACATCCTCTCATTTTCCCAGCAGGTTCCGAAATGCATACCTGTCCTTCACGACTTTGTCCGTGGCGTTGAACAGCACACACACCGTCTGCAGGTTGTTCGACGCATCATTATTGTCCTCCACGCCACGACAGTAGCACGTACCGTGCCGTACCCGGGCGACTCGACCATGGTTCCCGTGTTGGCGCGCCCGAGGTAGTCGCTGTTGCGGATCTTCCGCTCGTACGGGTTGCCCACAGTGTCGCCCGAGAGCACGTAGTGCGCGGTCGTGCTCCCGAACTTGCGCTCGAGGTCCGTCTTGGACTCACGCCAGTAGTAGCCACCGCGGTACCAACCGCTCTGGAGCCTGCTGTCCATGTCCGCGGGCTCCTCCTTGTCCAGGTCCCGGATCACGCGACCGTCCGCGTCCTCGGGATAGAGCAGCAGCAGTGCAATCGTGAACGGGAGTATCCCAAACCTGGGGTCGTACTCCCAGTTGAAGCGCTGCACGCCCACCTGTGCATAGTCCAGAAAACTTCCATGGAGCGACCACAGGAGCGAAAAAAACTCAGTCGGCGTGCACTTCCGACATCCGGTGTCAATGGCACATGGCGCCATCGAGCCAGGAGAGCTGTAGCTGCTCGCGGAAAGCTGAGCCTTTCGTAGCCCGGAGACTCCAGCAGTAGCTCTTTTCTATGGAGAAGCAATCTCTAGCTCGCGAGTTGTATTCTCCTTCCTGACAGGGCAGCCACGTCTCCCATTTTCCTTCGTGCTTCCC
This sequence comes from Globisporangium iwayamae, assembly GCA_023336215.1. Classification (NCBI taxonomy): domain Eukaryota; phylum Oomycota; class Peronosporomycetes; order Pythiales; family Pythiaceae; genus Globisporangium; species Globisporangium iwayamae. The sequence continues at coordinate 7,594 of JAADWP010000234.1, read as the reverse complement.
TCCTCCCCGACTGAACAAGCAACCTACAGATAGCAAAAGCTTTCGAATGATAGACGTGAACTCGGGATTCTTGTAACCCGTCATCTCAGCGGCACTCGTGCTCACCGGCACTCGTGCTCACCGGCACCGTGATCCCCGCGATGTCCTTTGGCGTGGCCAGTAACGTCGCGAACGCACTCGTCTCGGCCGGGTTTGCAAGCGGTTCCAAGTCCTTCCAGCGCTTCGTGGACGGCCAGCGATGCTCCTGGGACGAGTAGATGGTTGAGACCTAGCGCGACTACAACGCGCCTGTCAATGTAGTGTCCCTCGCGACCGCGGGCATGTTCGGCGCAGCGATGAGAGGCCTCGGGGTCGGCCCGGCTGTGCTCATGGGCGCGGTTGCGACGGTCGCTGCAATCGGCTTCATGGTGGCCGCGCAACGCAGCGCAAACAAGGAGCGCCTTCGTTTGCAACCCGTGGCGACGCAAACTTCAGCGTGCAGCCCCGGCGCGCAAACAGCCGAGCGAGCGTGGCGCGCCGCGAGCCTCTACAACGATATGTCGGTTTTCCGTCTGTCTGTCCAGCCACGCGAGATATTGGATGACATTTGCTCACTCTGTTCTGTTGATTGACTTGCGCTTTGCGTGCGTAGCTGTCGTTGGGCCCGCGAACCAGCAGGAGCGTGCGATCGGCGGTGATGGTCAACGCCAGCAGCAGCAACCGCGTCGCTGGCTGCAGATCCAGGATGGCGACGCGATGTAGCACACTGCTGCGTGATGTGGGCGAACCTTTGAGTGTGCGTCCAATGAAATATTTCATCACTTGTGCTGTATATTTCGTACCTAAAAGAATCCTATAGCTCACAATAGAGTGCAAGTAAAATACTCGGCCAACAATCATCAACCAATAACAAATCCCGAAAGCAGCACAACACCAGCAAGCGCCATGGGCAAGAAGAAGCTCGCCGGCGGCCTCAAGCGCCCCGGCAATGGCCCCACAGGCAACAGCAGTGGGAGCGGTGGCAGTGGACTCGTGGTCGTCAACCCCATGCTCATGCAGTCTGCACCCAGGGCCGCGTCTTTCAGCAGCAGCAAGCAGTCCAAGCAAAAACAGAGCAACAACAACAGCAAGAAGCGCAAGGCGGACGACGCTGATGGGGGCAACAAGAAGCTGCAGAAGAAGGCCAAGCGATTGAACGACCGCGAGAACAGTGGAAGTAGCGTCGGCGACAGCTTCACGGCACGCAAGTTCGGTAAGCGCGCGCAGAAGAGCCCCGTGGTCTCGACGCACGTGTCCTCGGTTGTGACGTCCGCGGGGCTCTTTGGCTCGGACGACGGGCTCAAGCGGCCGATCTCGCTCATCGTGCAGAAAGAAGAGCATCTGTTGGCGGGTGCGTACTGGATTGCACTCTCGCGCGGCGCGAAGCGCAGCTGCGTGGTCGTGGTGCCCAACAGCATGGCACCGCAGACTGTGGCTGGCGTGCTTCGCAACGTGGGTTTCCAAGCGCTCGCGATCCACAAGAAGATGACCATGGGCCAGCGCAAGGAGGCCATCGAGCGGCTCGCGAGCAGCATGGAGCTCGTGAGCGAGGCGTCGCAGATCGTGCTCGTGACGCCTGAGCACTTTGCCGGCGCCACGACCGTCTGCTCAGGCGCGGACGTACTGCTACTCAACGTCAAGCCGCAGCAGAGCTACTCCAAGTTCTCGGCGATCTTCCAGGTCATGACGGGCGGCGACGTGTCGAGCTACCGGCCCGAGTTGACCAATGCGCTACTGCAACAGGTGAGTGCGCGCCTGAAGCTCGCGACGCAGATCATGGAGATCGCACAGCGCCTGGGCAAGAGCAACGCCAAGGACGTCGATAGCAAGTGGGCGAGCAAGCTCGCGAAGGGTGCAGACTTAAGCGATGAAGATGACGCAGAAATGGGTGGTGGTGGCGTCAGTAGCGATGATGAAGACAGCAGAAAGAAGAAGAAGAGCAAGGGGAAGAAGGCGCCGAGTCCCGACGAGCAGCGGCTGCAGGCGCTCACGGAGAAGCTCGTGCTGCTCGTGGCGCGCAAGCTCGAGGTGCCTAGCGGCAAGAAGAACCAGCAGCAAGACCAGGGAGCAGCTGTGGCTTCGGACAACAATCAAAACGGCAAGGAGAAGCTCGAGGTGCTCGGTCTCGTGACGCTGAACGCCGCGGTCGGCGCGTCCATGGGCGACGAGCGGTTCTCGGCGCAGACCCAGTGGATGGACGCGGCGAGCGGCCAACAATTTGGCGGCGCCTGGGACGGCAGCGTGCGTCATGGAGCCTCCAAGGATGCGTCGTCGCTGGTGTTGCGCAAGAAGTTCTGCGCTTTGCTAAAGAAGAAGAAAGATGACGACAAGCTGAGCGAGTGGAAGCCGAACAAAAACCCGTCGGACGTCGACACCTGGGGAGGGGAGTACGGCAAGGTGTGCGGCCACAACGAAGTGGTGATGCAGTCGCTGCGCCCGTTCTACCCGCAGGAAGTACTCAACTCAAAGGTGTGCAGCCGCATGTTCCCGGCCCCAGGTAACCAGGGCTTTGACGGCTGCCTCGAGCACCTGCGGCTGCAGTGCATGGCTGAGAAGCGCGCCATGACGCTCTGGGACGCCGAGTACTTCATCTACATCACGGGTGCGGGACAGGTGACGTGGACCAAGAAGAACCAGCTGCTCGCGCTCTCGCTCGCCAGCCTTCAGTGCGCGGTCTCGAACCTGCGCGCGTGGACGCTGGTGTCCCAGGGCCGCATCCCGCCCAAGCGCGTGGTCGAGGCGCTGCAGGTCTGTTGCGAGCTCGGCAGTGGAGATCTACAGTCGCCCGCGCTCGAGGTGAAGCTACTCAAGCGCGTCATGAGCTTCGCAATCGGCGGCTCCGTGCGGCTTTGGAAGCAGATCGCCAAGCTCCCGCGGCCGCTCGAGGAAGAGATTGTTTATTAGAGAGTGAGAGCAGATAAATAGATAGCAGAGATGGAAGAGAGCAAGTGATACCGGCCCGTGTGTGTGACGCACTGTCTTTCCCTTGTGTGTGTTGTTGTTGTTGTTCATTGCCCTGGCAACCAACCAAAACTCTATCATCGCCGTCTAATGCCTTTCGTCGCGTAGCCATTCTCCTCTATCTGTAAAGAGGACTTTGCCAGCGCCGGATCTTGAGACTGAAAGCCATTCACTTCATGCTCGTACTCGTGCTCAACGGGTTCTGAGTGTTTAGAGTCGTGAGCCCCGCACTGGGTCTGCTGATGATGCTCCTCCCCATTCGCCAGCGCCGGGTCTACCTGCTCAGCGTCGCGCTTCTGCATCTTCTTCTTGTGCGGCACGAGCCCCTCCTGCTGCGGGTCGAACACGAGCCAGTCGTCCGGCCGTGGGATCTCACGGTCCGCGAACTGGAGCTTCACCTGCACGAGCTTCTCGAGTGCGCGATGGCACTCGGTCGCGTTCACGGGCGCCGAAGTCGGAGCGTCGTCGCCAAACTCTTCCCGGAACTCCACATCGTACTCGTTCTCCTCGCCGTCTGAGAGCAGCTCCGGGACGCCAGGCTCGGCCGCCAGGAATGGCAGACTGAAAGCCACAGAGAGAAAGAGAGCCATTCACAAGCGAAACGCATCAGTAAACAGTATCACATACACGCTAATACTCCATACGCTCTGGTGCATAAAATAAGGCAAGTAGGCGTTCGTGATACGTACTAACTTGGGATGGCGACGAAGAGTGCGTGGTGGACCCACCGCCCCGAGAGGATCTCGGCGAGCAGCAGCCACAGGAGCTCCAGCAGGTTGAAGTGCATTACGACGAACGCGAGTGCGTACATCGCCAGCAGCGTGAGCGTCGCGATGGGGCGGTGCACGACCGGTAGCAACGTTGTGTGGTCCCAGAGCTCCTCACGCAGCGTCTCGCCGAACGGGAAGCTCGGGTACATCTCGCAGACGTCGACTGCGCGGAAGTACGCCTCGCGCACGTACTGCACGAGGATCGCCGAGCCCGTGAGCAGGTAGCACGAGAACCAGAGCGAGCCCCCACGCATGGGCGACTGCATTTGCATCATTATATCTGTGTATCGGTGTGTGCTGCAGTTGGTACAACTTGCGCGCTTCGGTCGGGTTTGCTGGTGGCGAATGCGCTCTGCGTTCGTATAAATAGCGCGGTCGCGTCGAGAGCGAGAGGTGAAGGCACCAGCGGACGCGTAACCAGTAGTGCTGTGTGGAGGTTCAGGCGACTGCCTCTGTCTGCGCTTGCTGCTGTCGGTGGTGGTGCGTGTGCTCGAGAGCTGGAGCCGTCGCGGGTGTCACCGTCTTTCTTCGTGCCGTGTAGCTCGTGCGCTTCCACTTCTTTCCGTTTGATCGATCATCCACGTAAGCAAGAAGCCTATATTTAGGTCTAAATATAGGGTATTGTATGCAAGCAGCAATGTTTTTGACAGCAAGGTGTTGGTTACCCTTTCATGTCAAAAATGCTGGACTTGTAGCTCATACAAACTTAGTGTCAGCGTTTGTAACCCATACAAACTCAAAGTCATGCGTCTATTTGAGATCAATGTTTTTGAAAAACCGTTTCGTACACTATACTCTCCAGCAACAAACATATCTCACATTTATTCTAATAGGAGCAGAAACGGCTTAAATACGAATGAGTTGCATTGTCCGCGTAATATCCAGCAAAGAGAATGTACGGACCCAGGTGCGTGCAGATTTGTGGTCGTCCACTTTTGCTACAAACTCTGAGGGAATTGAAATCAGGGAGCTGACTTTTTGTACGCACCAAAATGAAGATGTTGTGCTGTGTGTCGTACGCGTGCAAATACGTGTGCATGAACGATCGACCGTCACTCTGCAGGGAAACGGGCGCCCGCTTCCAGCATACAAACTCCACGTCCAGCGCGCTTGTCTGCCTTTCTCTCTGGTTGCACTGACAAAGCAAAAAGGAGTCTGCACCCGCGTCGGCATCGCTCATTCCCAAATTTCCCTTCGAGCGCGCAAGAGAACCCACCGGAAGCACCCCACACCAAGCACCAAGCACCATGGCTGACCAGTTGACCGAAGAACAGATTGCGGAGTTCAAGGAGGCGTTCTCCCTCTTCGACAAGGACGGTGATGGCACCATCACGACCAAGGAGCTCGGCACGGTCATGCGCTCGCTCGGCCAGAACCCGACGGAGGCCGAACTCCAGGACATGATCAACGAGGTCGACGCGGACGGCAACGGCACGATCGACTTCCCAGAGTTCCTCACGATGATGGCTCGCAAGATGAAGGACACCGACTCGGAGGAAGAGATCCTCGAGGCGTTTAAGGTCTTCGACAAGGACGGCAATGGATTCATTTCGGCCGCCGAGCTGCGTCACATCATGACCAACCTCGGCGAGAAGCTCACCGACGAGGAGGTCGATGAGATGATCCGCGAGGCCGACATTGACGGCGACGGTCAGATCAACTACGAGGAGTTCGTCAAGATGATGATGTCCAAGTAAATGCGTCTTTGCGTTTCCTTGCGATTGTCTTCCATTTGCACAACTTTCTCTCCATCCGATTGCCACTGATCGAGTTTTTTAGTATAGTAATACTGTTGATCAAATAACAGACTCAATGCAGGTTGCTTTTTTACCTGCTTCAACATGCTATCTTGTGTGTGTTCCTTGCGGGACGCTTGTCCTCTGCTTTAGATGTTCATCGCGCGTTTGCTATTTTCGTGAGTCAAAGATGAGCTTATGCATCTCGACACGAGCCACCGGCGGGGAACTCTGCGTCCGTAAGCCATCTCTCACTCCTCGCTGAGTAGGCGGCGACGCTGCCACGTACTTTGCGACGCACGCACGTTATTCAAGCACCAAGCGAGCGAACAGTCGCGCGTATCCTGAAGAGTCACCTTTCCCTGAAGCGTCGTCGTGTTCTTCCTCGCTACCGAGCCACAATCGATTGCGCACTCAAGGAACCAGCGAGACAAGCAAGCCTGCACACAGCAAGCTCACCACTGCAGCAGCAGAGACCCATATCCAACAGCAGCCATGGCCGCGGCGGCGCCGAATGAGATCGACGAGGCGATCAAGCAACTCAAGGCCAAGTCGGGCTTCTCGTCCTACATCCTCATGAGCAACGACGGCATCGTGGTCAAGTACGAAAACCTCGAGTACAAGGAGGCCGTGATGCACGCGTACCACGTCCTGTCGCTCTACAGCCGCACGAAGAAGCATCTGGCGAAGCTTTTCCCGGACCCGAGCGAGAGCGAGATCGAGTGGCTGCGGCTGCGCACCAAAATGCACGAGATGATCATCGCGCAGCACCTGCGCTTCACGCTCGTGGCGCTGCAGACGGCCGAGATTGCTGAGAGCGCGCCGGAGATCATCACCGGCAAGGCGGTCATCGAGGAGACCAAGGAGGAGGAGAAGCCCGTCGTAGCCGCCACCTAGAGAGAGCGAGAGAGAGCGCAACTGAGAATCCGTGTACCATAGAAAATGAGACTAGTTGTATCAAGTAAGGAGGCATATAGTCAAGAGCACATATGCTGCCGCATCGGCAATGAACTAAACAAGCCGTTCTGTTCTTAATGTGCACGGTCCATTCGATGGATCTGGCTCGACCGGTTCGCCGCAAGCACTCCCAGATGGAGATTCATAGTCGTGGGAGACTGGGGTCGACATCTCAGCTCCGCGCTCGTCATTGATCTCTTCTTGGTGTGGGGGCGAGAAACCATTGAAGTCAGAGAAGTCGACTGGGTCAGTCGCTGAGTGCAAGACAGGTGTTGTGTCTGTTGGATCTGGACTGGGACCTGTGTCTGGAACAAGGTGAGAACTGGACTCTTTTTTTTATATGAAAGTGAGGTATATTCAGGTACGTTGCCGACCTACTATATCCATGCTAGAGTTGTGCTAAAGAGAACTGGACTCTGGGTCCGAAACAAGATCTGAACCAGGCTCTGGGTCTGGAACGTCATCGGGTCCCAGGTGTCTCCATCTGGATCGCTTGTTCGTAGTTGCGCCGCAGTGTCGACTGCGACACCTCGTGCATGGCTGCACACCGACTCGCCGTCCATTTTGGCTGCTCTGAATGAAGTTTTGATAGCAAAACAGTAGATCTCACAATATCGCTCGTAACTTTCCGTTTCTTTCTATCCGACTGCTCTTCGGCTGGACCCGATGCCGTGGGCTGTGCTACTGCACAAGCGGGGGTGTTGATCAGTAGGTTCACAGTCTCTTCATTCTTTGAGATGTGTCTCGCGAGGGCATCTCTGCCGGACGTTGTGGCCAAATCGGCACGAATTGTGATGCAGCTACCTGGTCCCGCGGCGGTGAGCGCAGTGGTGATAGGAGCAATCGAGGCTTCTGCTGAGGCGACGTACACCTTAGCGCCGTGTACCACGAACGCTTTGGCCAGTAATTCGGCAGCGCGCCCGCAGCCAGCAATCACCACGACCTCCCCGACGATACCGAAGGGTTCTTGAAGAGCGAGTGTGAGAGCAACCAGCGTCAAGTCATTCTCACTCTGCTGTCGGTGGGCTTCCACGACCGAACGAGCCTTGTGCTTGGTGAAGTGGCTCGCACAGTTCACGCAGGTGGTGGTGCTAGGGCCGCTGGTGAGCGGCAGGGTGCTACTGCTGTGCATTTGGTGCTGGGGGGGGGGGG
>JAADWP010000233.1:0-33740 GCA_023336215.1 Globisporangium iwayamae | reverse complement strand
GTTGAGCGACTCCTCGGTGCCCTTCTTCAGGGTGATGATGAGGTTCACCGTGCCTTGCTTGCGGAGCGTGCGGTGCACAGCGGTGTCGACACGGGGCACGACGGCAGCGTCCGAGGCAAAGGCGGCAATGGCAAGCGCGAGGAACGGAGCGAACTTGGAGAAGACCATGGTGGATGGATGAGGGGGAAGACTTGAGCTTGTTCACTGAGAGGCAAATTGGAAAGTGAGTGCGTGTGTGAAAGGAGCGAAGCGTGAGGGATCCTCTCGAGATTGCCCTCCTGCACTCGAGTGCACTCGAGGTCTTGCTGGGAGGGCCGAGAGGACCGACCGAGTTGCCATTGCAATGTACACAAAGCGCATCATCATTGGCAAAAGATCTGAGTACATGTTTACGAACTTAGAGGTCACGTGCGCACTGTCGAAGGTGTCCTCCAATCAGCACGCTCAATTGACGAGCTCTCACCAGATGGCCGAGATCTAGAACGACCGTCGGCTGGAGAGCAAGTGGGTGACTTCAACGACGCAATCGACTAAGCGCTCACGAGTACGAAAGTCACCAACTACCAATCACAAATCCAGGCGGTAAGTCTGTGCGCTGGCGTGGGTGTAGCTCGTCGATGTGTGCGGAGGTCGCTGCTCGGTACAGTAGCAGTGTGTTGTGCCAGTTGACCGACTTTCGTGTGTAGCCACGGGATGTCCTTGATGGAAACCGACGCGGCCTTCTGATAACAAATTTCTCTCAGTTCAGCTCGCTGTATTCTTCCGTGTTCTGCCTGCCTCCATATGCAAAATGGAGGTTGGGTTGGTGATTGCCGAGGTTCTGGCAGAATCTAACAAATGGTGCGCTTTCGATGCGAGGTCTGCGTGATGCAACGCGGGCGCATTGTTGAGTTTTTATATAGAAATACATAGACGCTGAACAGGAAGTAATGCGCACTTGAGAGAGCCTTATACGTCGTTCACTTGGATGACGATGCAGTGCGATGAAGCAATCGAAGCTTGCTTTCGTGTGAACGAAGATCGTACGCTTTCGAAAGTCGAGTTATCAGATGGGAGTTGATGGGGATGCGCGAATTGATTAATCACACGGTGTTTTCGTGCTAACAGCTATCACTCGTTTATTGGATATGCGAAGGCTAGAATTCAAAGGGAAAATCGCACAGTAACTGATAGGTATTGTACACACGAAGGCTCGCTGAATAAGAAGGTCAGATTAAACATTGGCATCTAGATTCGATGGTGTTCTTTGAGAAGATCGTTCGCACGTAGTCTACGTTGCTCAATGGGATCATCTCCATTCTACCGCTGCTTTGTACAAATGTATTCGAGTTGGTGGTGTACAATACCCTGTAGCCTCAACTTGATCGATAAAGTGATGTCTAGGTACAGACTTTGTCAACCTGGCTGACGACGACGCAGAACCTTTGAATCCATCGCCTTCGGCGTCGACTTTGCCGGACCTACTTTGAAATTCAAATTCGAATCCATTTGAGAGTACTATAGTAACTACCCTCTGCTCGCAGCAGCGCTCGAGCTCGACACTTTGAGGTCAAATGTTTAGATGCTTCGACCTCTCCTTGCGGTGGTCCACGCAATTTTTTCACGTCCACCTTGGCAGATCATGGGAATTCGTACGCGACGTCCACTTCGCAGAGCTATTCGTAGTATGTACTCAGCCCAGTGTCGCAAGGTTGACTAAATCTATACGTGGATCGCTCACACCTCTCTTTCCCCACGAGAGAGAGAAAAAGACGGAGGAGCTCGGAATCCAGCTTTCAACACCGAAGCAACTACACATATAAACGACAGGGGTGACGCACTGCAAACCAGTTGTGCTTTACGCAGGCTTTCTAGCTCGCTCATCGTCTCCACGAATTTCGATCTGGTGATTGGAGGTGACGTTTCGCATATATTCGTCACCTTCAGTCACCAGATCGAAAATCTTGGTCTTTCACAACAAATCCATTGCATGCTTCATAGCTTTCACTCTCAGAGCTCCAAACTTCCAGCTCAGAGACTTCGACATCGTAAATGAATGTGAGACTATAAGAGTTGAGTTTCTGCTGAAAGAAGACGCCTGACTTGACAACTTCGCACGGCATGTTCGCCTTCCCTGCTCCACCACCTGCATCCATTCGCATATCACTCTGTGTTCAAGCATCCTTTGGATCGCTCACCTTCAAACGTCTCCACACCTATCGTTGTCCAGATAACGAGGTGCCGCCTTACTCGCTCGCGTCATCGATACTGACTTCTACATTATTGCTCTAGCAAAAATGGTCGCGCCATTACAGATGTTGAAGAAGTTTTACTATTATGCTCTGACTTCATGGCGCATGGTGAATGCACTGGGTGGCAGAAGCGACGAACCGAAGACTTTGCAACCCCTCCCATTGCTATTGAGGCTGTATTGAAGAAGTAGGTCCACTGATAACCGATGACGAGCAATTGTGTTGTGACCTTGGGTCACCTTTTCGCAGCCCTGCTTTGATTGCAAACGAGCTGCAGGATCATTAGACACTGAGATGCGTTGCCACCTCTGGACAGGAGGGCAGTAGGAATACCCGGGGAGGTTGCAAGCGGTGGAATTTCAATGACCACGATGGTCTGTTCCTTTGAAGTCTCCGGCTACGTGTAGTCCAGCTCATAGAATGCCAGTTTTCATTTATTTAGCGACCCGAGAGCAACCAAGAGCTGTAGCGAACTCTTGCTTCAGCGATCGACTATATAAGCAGCAACTAGCCGAAGAGTCGAGCCCCTTCCCTTTTCTCAAGTGTCTCGCGGGTACTGAGCAACCTGCTATGTAGAACTGAGCTTTGAACTCAACAGCACTGGGCTCCAGAAGTAGTGGAAACGTAGCTACTGACGACGCCAATATCTTGTATACTAGCTGAATTGCTGTTCCTCCGCCAATGAAGTCTCCAAGTCATGCACTGGCGGCAGGAGTTTCTATCGGCAGTTCTCAGAGTGGTTGAACTCTTCAGAGGTACGTGTTTGCTTGCAGGTTTATTTACCGTCGCTCACTCTACAAACCCCAGCATTTGTCGCTTCAAGAACTGCAAAGTGTACCCACCTCATGTGATTTTGCAGCTCCTGATTGGCCAAAAGAATCAGATAGACCATCACTCACATCTCATCACACCGTCACTCTCACCCCTTTTTTCTTTCTTGCAGCTCAATCAACCCACAGCCAAACGAGAAGTCCGCGACCGCTTGGCCATTTTCCTCTCCCCCCATTCTCTCATTCCCCAACGCGCCCCAAGAGTCACAACCCAACAGCCACATCGACACACGAGCGCCATGGGCTTCCCTGAAGACGAACTGGACGAGCAGCTCCACAACGCGCTTGCGATCAAGCTCGAGGCCGCTACCGAGTCCCCAATGACACAAGGCCCAGACGGCGATGCTGACGAGAAGACAGCAACAAATGCAACTGCAGAACACGATGAGGCCGCCGATGCGGCGCTGGCCGCAGCCATGAGCTACGAGGACCCGGAGTTTGTTTCGTGTCAGATCTGCATGGACGTGCTGCTCACGGACGAGGCCGTGACGCAGCTGTGCGGCAAGTCCTGTGCGGCCGAGATCTGCGCCGATTGCCTCGTGCAGCACCTCACGGCAACCGTGTACTCGTTTTACCCGGGCGTGCTCCCAAAAGTGCGGTGCCCGATCTGCCTCAACCTTATGAACAAGAACGTGTGGAAGAAGTTCGTCAAGCCTGAGCCAGTGGCGTCAGCCGCCACGACGGTAACATCAAAAGACACCGATAGCTCTCCTGAAGAAAGTGCAGGGGACGAAGATGCCTTGGTTGAGGGTGCTATGGACGAGGTTGAAGAAGAAGCCGAACAACAGATAACGCCGCCAGCAGCAGCAGAAGCAGTAGAGACCGCTGCCACCAATGAGGGCGACATCTCGTGGCGCTTCGACCACTCGCACGTGCTGGACAAGTACCAGATCCTTTGTCGCCAGAGCTGCGAGTTCCAGTCGCCGTGCTGCCACAACCCCGAGTACACGATGCTCCCACCCTACAAGGCGCAAGATGCGCGACCACTAAAGCTCCCGGAATCCCAGGCGGCCCAGGTCGCGACGTTGCGCAAGCGCTGCCGTGCGTTTTGCTACCACCGCGAGGACACGAAGCAGTTCTACGAGTTCATCTTTGAGGCTTTTGGTGAGAACGCGGAGGACATTCTCTGGAACGTGCTCTCAATGATTTTGGACGAGGAGCGCCGCGCGACGTTGCTGCTCTATCATTTGTTTCTGCACCCGGACACGCACACACTCTGCTGTGACGAGGTCGTGTGCTTCAAGTGCAAGGCAAGTGTGCACCACGCCGGTCAGTGCAGCGACTTCATTGAGGACGACTGTGTGCTGCAATGCCGCGGCTGCCACGTGACGCTTGTCAAGGTCGATGGCTGCGACTCGGTGAGCTGCATCTGCGGTCACTCGATCCACTGGCCCAGCGAGATGAAGAAGCAGCGCATGCAGCGCAAGCAGCTCGCGCCAGAGGACGACACTACGTACATCCAATGGCAGCACTGGAGGCTCAAGATGGGCTTAACATTTGTGAAGGTCGAGGCGCTCGAGGCAACGAAGCGCGAGATCCGGCTGCACCGCCTGGTGCGTGAGAAGCGCATCGTGCTGCGCGACATGCTCCTGCGCTACAAGACTCGAAAGGCTGAGGAGGCTTTAGAAGCTGAGCAAGAAGCAGGTGATCCGACAGTTGAGGGTGAAGTGCAGTGCCTGGCACCAAAGACTGTACTGGAAGAGGAGGAGACTGAGGAGCTCCAGCAGCTCAAGGAGTCGGATGAGGAGCTGGAGATCGCTGCTGCGGCGTAGAGAGCGAGGTCGTACGGGTAGAGAAGATGGATGGATTGATATAGCGTGTATATACGTATTTAAGAGAAATGTTTGACGATACAGAGAGAACATTGTCCGAAGGTGAACCCATGTTTATCTGACCTGCGTTGAAGAGCTCGCCAAGCGCTCGTTTCCTTGTCCGTTTGATTTGTTGTAAACTAAAGCTGCACGTCCAATGACCCGCACGCGCTACGCGGCGTCGAGGCTTCGTGGCCAACTTCGGCGGCAAGGACATGTGCGCAGGCGTCGACGCGCTACTCAGTGCGAACAGCATGAGCGCCAAAAAGTACGAGGCTATGACCGCGCGCGCCTACTAGCAGTTCCTTTTCGGCACGATCTTCTTCGCGCAGAAGCTACGCGAGCTCACAAACGCCAAGAGCCACCACTACCTACGGGGCAAGGTAGCAGCAGCAGTGGACGCAGCAGAGCCCAAGACGTCGATGGACCAATGGGTGCAAGTGCAGTCAGCCAGTCGTGTGTGAGTATGGAGTAGATCAGCGCAACACGAGCCAATGCAACCAATACACAGAAGCATGCCTTCGCACGTATTTCCCTCTCTATGGCTCTCTTCCGGTCCTTTACTCATAACCATGCACGCCTGCCACTCACACAACACAATAAACAAACTACTCTGTTCCACGTCCCACCGATACCCCGGCCTTCTCCAGGCAACGCAGCTACACGTTCGTGGTCTGCATGGTCATCTGGTAGACCTGATCGATCGCCACGCGCAGATCGAGTATCTGCCGCTAGAGCTGCTACTGCGTGGCTCTGGCCGCTCGCTTGGGTCCGTGCTCCTGGTGCTGCTGCTGCTGGTACTGCAGCTGATAAAAAGCCAAAACTTTTCGGGTTCGCATCCCTTTTTGACTTGGCCTCACTATGCGAGCTGGTCAAGTACCGTCCACCTCGAATGTAAGGCGAATGGCAAAAATAGTATGGAAACGAAGGTGAATTTGTGAATCTTTTTTGGTGGCGTACATCCTGCCAGTTTACCGTAAAACACCTCGACGCTGATGTGTCCTACACAGTGCTGTGCACCACTGGCTGAAAAACAACCGACCGCACGCTGGGACCGCTCATTGGGCTTTTTCATCGACTCGGAGAGCAAGCGGCTCGTACGTGTCTGAAGGTGTCAGTAAGACGGCATCGGTCACTCAAACTGCTAAGCACAAGCGTGTTTGCCTGCCTTTCTATTTCTACTGCATTATGTGTATGTGTGTGCGGGTGTGAAAATGATGCTAACATAGCTAACGCTCCCTGACTATTCGTGGAGGAGCAAATTCTACATGAGATTGCTGATTTCACCAACGATTGATTGATCGTGTACATGTATGTGTGTGTTCATGCGTGCGTGTAGCTTGTTACTTGTACCGTATGTGTATGTTCAAATGCATGTTGGCTGCATTCTCTAGAGTCTCTAGCAAACCACTCCTCCTCCGTTGGTTGCTAGCGCTACTTGTCGCCTAGAAGAACATCAAGCGCCTTGCCTGTCTGTGCACTGTTCCGACGGTCTCTTCACTGAGGTCGTCGGCAGTGGTCGCCTGCAGTTGAGGGGAGATCTATGACAAATCCAAACCAAGTCTACTACTGTGTGTTAGTGTATGTATGTCGTCATTTTGTTGGAAGACTATGGTAGAAGAACTGCCAAGGGCTAAGCCAATTTATCATTTTGACACCGCCGCACAATGTTAATGTAAACAACCAGTCCTTCATGGCATTTTCAAATGATAGTAGCCCCGTGTTGATGTCGCTAGTCGTTCGTTTCACACAAGTGCGTTGTCTACAAAGAATACAGGTCGCATTTCTCTCGCTCGGAGTTACTATCATAATTATTTTCTCCACAGAAGTTGTTGCGACATATAGCAAATGGTACACAAGGCTTCTTTCTACCACACTCCGTCGATCCTCAACCAAGAGGAAGGAGAGGAGTAGAAACCGGAGCTTGCGATACCTAATCTTGGTTGTTCAGGTCCGCACCCGACATGTTCTCCGCGTCCGTGCTGTCGTCGTCCTCTGGACCGCTCTCTGGGAGGATCTCATCGGCGTCCGCACCGACCTCCTCGTGCTCCAAGTCGTCATCAACGTCAACGTGCTCGTCGTCCGTCGTGTCCTCAGTGGAGCGCTCGGCGTCCTCAGGGCCACTCTCTGGGAGGATCTCGTTAGTCACGTCTTCGTCGTCGGCATCGGCACCGACCTCCTCACTAGTCTCGAGGTCATCCGGGGTCAGTTCCTGGTAGTCCTCAGGGTCCTCGAGCGAGCGCTCGTTGTCCTCAGCCTCGTTGTCCGCGTCGACGTCGAAAGTGTCCGCGTCAGTGGCATCGTCAGCATCGGCACCGACCTCCTCACTAGTCTCGAGGTCATCCGGGGTCAATTCCTGGTAGTCCTCAGGGTCCTCGGTGGAGCGCTCGGCGTCCTCAGGGCCATTCTCTGGGAGGATCTCGTTAGTCACGTCTTCGTCATCGGCATCAGCGCCTGTGAGGTCATCAGTTTCCGAGACGTCCTCTGGCGTCAGCTCCTGGTAGTCCTTAGGGTCCTCAAGCGAGCGCTCGTTGTCCTCGGCCTCGTTGTCTGCGTCGACGTCGAATGCGGCCGTCGAGTTGTTGGACTCCGACGAAGCGCCGAAGCTCTCGACGGCGTTCGGGTCGTTCGCCGACACGACCGAGACCGAAGTGAGCGCCACGACGGCGAGCAACAGTGAGACGACGCCACGAAGGTTCATGATGCTATGAGATTCTTAATTCGCTGCTGGTGATCGGTGCGGAGCAAGTTGGGTAATGCTCACACTTGGCTCATTCGCGATCCTTCGGCGGGCCGAGTAGAGTCGACAGTCTCGCAGAAGAGCAAGCGGAGCTGCTCGGGTTTGCTGTTCACCCACGAAACACTGGGAGTTTGTATAAGTGAGAGAGGCAGAGCGGCGGAGCCCATTTTTGCAGCCGCCAGCTGGAATCCGAGCGCGCGAGATCACGACCGCGAGGGTAATCGGACCGATGGACTTGCTTGAGCTGCTAGCGGTCGAGAGTGGGACAGCCACACAGAAGAGTCGGCACATACCGTACAGTACAAGAAGACAACGACACCAGCAACTGACTGGCAAGACGCAATTGTAAAAGCGCAACGCGACCTTGCGGCTGTGGTGGCTTGTAACGGCAGCTGGTGTGTGGAGGCTCATCGAGCCTCATGGTGTTGGAGCACCTCTACAGCGACATTAGTACGCAGCAGGCTGCGAGTGAAGATCTCTGAAGAGTGCATCCTGTATTCGAAGCCGCATTTTGGTGAATCACAATGCTGCGTATAATCACATTGTGGACGTTTATAGTTTTTTTATACAGCTGAGAGGATTTGGCTAACAACAAAACGACCAGTACTTTTCCTGCGATAGAGCTTCGTTTGTCGTATTTCTTTAAAGAATAGGAGCTACATCTGGCAAGTAACCACTTACATTCCAGATTGTTTATCGATTTGCATTCCAGTGAGGATGTGATTCGTCGCCAGCTGTTGCTGCGGAAGACAAGAGAGTGACCTGAGAGAAGTGATCTGACCCAGGTCCCCATCGTCCTCCTCTGCTTTCCGGAAACCCGCATGTCCCCACAGTAATGGAGACCATCCTTCCTCCCTCCCTTTCGTCGTCGGTTGTCGACTGTTGTTCGGATACTGTACTGGCGCTTGTTCGACTGAGAGCTCGTACTGTTCTGCAAGATCAGCTGGTGGCGCAGGTTGTTCGGATCGTGTGGTCACAGCCAACGAGCAGCTCCAACACGTAAAGCACTCGCTTGGCTGGCGGACTCGACAAGCGAATCGTTTCGTCCGCATGAGGACAGGACACCTCAGCTCGCGTGTGTACTTGCAGCCCCAGCCTGTCCTGTGGATTAAAGTTGAGGGGGGGAGATCTTCACGCTGGTGCAAAGAGCGAAAGTTCATTGACAGCCTCGTGAGCAGCTTCTCTGGAGGTGCCTGGGAACATTAAGAGCTCTTGAGATGTTTGAACCTGCAGGAGGGAGATGGTCAGACGTTACGTAGGGACCTCGAGAGCGAATCTGTTGCAAAGAGAGACACATCGACCTCTTAGACGGACTCGAAGGTCTGAAGCAGAGCGTCCACAAGGGGGGCACTTTGTAGGTTCGAGCATGGGTGAACAGTCGAAGCACAAGAGCCAGCCAGTTCTAATTCCTAGAGCCGACGACGATTACAATGCAGTGGGAATCGGCATGTAGCGAGAGCTCATCGAGCAGCAGCTTTCCTCGAAGCGCAAATAGATCACGTGGGAAGAAGCTCTCCAAGAATGCCAAACTTGCTTCTTGTTCTGCGCCAAACACAGGACGAGTAAGTGGCTGGCAACGTATTACTGCGAATAGTAGCCAATGGTGATGAGCTCCTCGAGCAACCAGACAGACACTTGGGCGGACAGATAGAAAGACGCTGTGTCGGCACCCGAGCACATGGCGGTCTTTCGAAGGTGTCCAGCCTTTTCGGACGATCTGTGTTGTTGAAGCTGAATCCTGGCGGCAGGCTGCAGCTCGGGTAGACGTGCCTCGCTCACCAAAGCTGAAGCCGCGATGCAAGAGGCAAGCCACATGTGCAGCCCCATTCAAGGCGACGCACTTCAACGTGATCGCTGGTGAGCAGTTTCAAAAATCAGACTAAACACGTGTATGAAGTAGCTAGGCACTCCACAACGTGTCCGGAGACCCAGGATGCATGGTGAAGCACAAGTCAGGAACCTTCCTGCGTACTTGCGGGTGGGGCGCTGCACTGTCTCCCTTAGGTTGCTAACCGCTACATAGTTGACGAGAGCATTCACAAGTTGAGATGCCACGCACTGGCTGGCTTGCTTCTGCCTTTTCAAATTGTTGATAACTTAGTTGACTGTTCACTCCTCAGATCGTGAGCGACTTCTCTTCTCGTCTCCGAAAGAACAGAATGTACGCGCTCGAGCTGCAGAGCTGTGGCTTCTTGATCCCGGACACGGACGCATCGTTGAAGTCGAACCACTCCTGGGTGTCCTTGTTCAGGCACTCACTGTTTTGTTGTTGAAACATGCAACATACAATAGTCACGAGACAGACATTGGCAAGAGTAAGTTAGAAGTTGTTGAAACCGAGTACCAGTTCCCCCACAGCCAAGCCCAACAATAGTACGTACGCGGTGTAGTGACCGCCGTTGAGTGACCCGACGTGGTTCACGACGCCTGTGAGGTCATACTCGGTACTACCCTCCACGACGGCGTCGGCGGCGCAGTAGTCGGCGATGTCGAGCGCCTGGGTCGGGAACCTGATCGCTGTGCTCACCTTGTCGCGGCTGAACGTCGAGTACGAGAAGCGCTTGAGGTGGACCACGAGCACCTGTGGCAGACGATAGAGCGAGATCTTCTTGGACACGGCGCGGTGAGTCTTGCACTTGGCGCAGTAGTACGCGTCGCTCTCGTTCAGGAACTCCTGGTCCGTGTAGGCCTTGAGGCAGTCCTGGAGCGAGCACCCGTTGGCCGAGTTGTCATTGTCATCGCTCTCGGTGGATGCCGCTGGATGCTTGGAGGATGACGAGCCAAAGACGCTCGATATCCGCATGTGGTGGTGGTGGCTCTTGGGCTTCTTTGGCACGGGGAGTGACAGGTCCCAGAAGACGTCAAAGCACAACGATCGGTGGCTGCACGTGCTGCAGCGGATTTCGGAGCGCAGCTGGCCGCAGAAGAGCTCCGAGAGCGTGCTCAGGTTGCGGTCAAAGTAAAACTTCCAGTGCTCGTCGGAAACGTCGCGATCCTTGGCGTTCTCGCGGTCCTTGATCTCGTAGTAAGGCGGTTTCTTCTTGATCTTGTTAAGGTCTTCGTGCAATCCGTCAAGTAGGAAACGCAGAAACTCCTGCGCGTCCTGCTGGTCGTAGCCCGTGAAGCGCGACGCCACTTTGCCGATCACGCGCTTGAGCTCCACGGGCCGCGTGGCGCTGAACTGCTCGTTGCTCCAGAGCGCCTTGATGAGTTCGCCGAAGGCCCTTTGAGTAGGCAGCAAGTTTACAGTATTAGGTCCGATGATTAACGAGTTCCTGACCATCAAATAAGTCACTGCTACTTACGATGCAAGGGCTCCCTTCGTTGGACTGGCCTCGTTGATCTCCTTGACGTACAGGCCAGAATGGAAGTACTTGACGACCGCCGGGATGTTGCTCACGCACTGCAGGCAGCTGTTCATGAAGCTAAGAAAGCAAATTGTACACAACGTGGTGGTGAGATTTCCGATACAATGCCTCGAATTCTCATCCCACATCCCATAGGCGTACCAGGTATTCCCCAGGTTCTGCAGTCCGACGAGCCCCTTCGGGTTGCTCTTGTTAACGACGATCGAGTCGCCACTGGACAGTGGCACTGCTGGTCCTGGAAGGATGCTCGAGGAGCTGTTCTCACGGGCCACCCCTGTGATTTGAAGTCGCTGGTGGTATGGCGATGACACGGTCGACGAGCCTGAAGACGCTGAGCTGACGGTGATGTTGCTGCTGTTGGCGCCCTGTCCACCATTCGAAGCACTCAGCACCGGCAGACTACTGCTGTTGTTGCTGCTGGTGTTGTTCCCTGTCATTCCCCCCGGCGCTGTGCTCCGCATGCCGTCGACACTATCGTCCTCTCGGTCTTTGCATGAGACCGAGCGTGAGTAGCTGTCCGAGTTGCCGTGCGAGTAGTATGTGGAACTGCTGTTCGAGGTGGATGCAGACGACGACGACTGATTGCTGCCCATGCTTAGCGGGTGGAAGCGCGTGAGCGACGCCAGCGCCGAGGACGCCACGCTGCGCGACGTGCTGCTCGCCTCGGACGTCGAGTGACTCGCGATGCGGTTGCTCGGACGGTTCAGCAGCTTGCCGGCCGAGGGTTTTGGCGCCGCATTCGCAGCGGGAGACGCGTCGATGGTGGTCATCTTCTTGGCTCGCGGGAACGGGTTTCGGATAGAGACTGGAGATAAACACACACACGAGAGTTAGCCTAGGGGACTTGGACACCACAGACTCCTGAGCCTAGACACAAGCACACACGAACGTACCCATGTGGTCGGATTTGACCATCCCAGCGTCGTCCCCTTGTGGAGAAGGCGGCGACGACGGGGACTTGTGCCTGCGAGTGGACCGATTCGGGAAGGCGGTCACGGCAGAGCTAGAGATAGGGCTACTGCTGGTAGATGAGGCGCGGTCGGTCAAGCTGAGTCCTGCCATGCACACGCGCGGATAACTATCTCCCACACACACGTCCTAGAGATTGATTCGCCAGCCCAGGTCGAGGTTTCGGTAGAGTACGCTGATCTCTAGTCACGTGGAAGGAGGGAGCGAGGGATGGCTGCGGTCGAGCAAATGCTCTGCTGGAGAAGTCTCGAAGTCTTATCCCCGGAAGTTCGAGCCTTGAGGCTCGAGCCCAGGTCTCGGGCTCAGGACAGCCCTCAATCGCATTTGACTTTATAAATATGCTAACCGCAGCTCCAGCACCAGAACAGACGGCGACAAATATAGGAGACCAGCCACCCTGCGACTCTAACCTTAGCTCTTGCACAAGTCACACATCCCAAGATCTTAGTAACGGCTTCGCTTGATTTGCATGAAGTTGATTGCCTTGTAGGTGGATACGCAACGACTGGCGCCAAGGCGCTTGCTTGTTTTCTGAAAACTTCAAAAGTTTCGATTACGAACGTGAGCCAACAATTCATTCACTCGTGCTCCACCTGTCCTGGGTGTGATTTGACCGACAGGGCCTTCTTCACTGGGGACACTGTCGCCGGCGAGATCACACATACCCTGGGTTTGGCCGGCAGGATCTCGAGGTCCTGCCTCGCGGAGTTCTCTACGCGCACCTTCTCGAGCATCGTGATCACGGAGCTCAAGAGGTAGTAATCCTGGCCCACACCGCCTTTGCCCACGTGATTCCCAAAGAACCGGCAGCCCGTGAACTTGGCCTGCGTGTTGCCAAAGTTCGACTCGAAGTTGCAGATGATAAACAGCGGGATCGCAGTGCCACCGTCGTCGACTGCGCCGTCATAGCCGCACGAGTTGTTCCGGAAGACGCTGTTCTTCCACACACCGGCGCTCTGGTCCTCGGGGACGATGACGCCGCCCCAGCCGCCCACATAGCAGCCCGATTTTTCAAATGTACAGAGGTCGAACACGGGCGACGATGTCCCGCTGATGTGAAACGCACTCGCGGCGCCCGCTCAGTTGGTCGTGAATAGACAACTAGTGAATCGCGGTGAGCCCGCCGCGAACTTCCCCATGCCACCTCGCCCACCGCAGCCCCTTGCTCGGGTTCCTGCAGGCTTCAAAGACGCAATTTGTGGACTCAATGCTCGCGTCTGAGGTGACGGCAAACTACATGAGCGCGCCCGAGTTGTCCTTGCTGTCATCGGCGTCCTGCCAGCCACCACGTAAGAATCAAATGGCGACAATGCGGATCTCGTTAGCGCCAGCACTGAACTTGAAGGGCCGTCCGCTGTACGCGCGGTCGATCATCACTAGAGTACGCGTCGATATTAACGCCGCGTCGATGATGATGATGTTGCGCAGTTTAGACGCCGCGCCAAATCCGATCGTCGGACCGGAGTCCACGTATTTACCGGCTGCCAGTTCGATCATGTCGGAGCTGTGCGCGATGTTCTACAGTGCGAAGCGGAAGGACGCGCACGGAGACGTCAGCGTGCCACGAATACTGGCGTTCACGCCTTTCGGCGACCCGCTGCGGTGGTTTCCGGAAGGAGGGCGATGAGACCAAGCACCAGAACATAGAGCAGGAGCACCACGGCTTTGATAGGCAGCTTGAAGCGTGACGCTACAGCTCACATTGCACTTCACGAACGGCGGACGACCTGAGCTCTTGAGCGGCCTGCGCGTTGCGTGCGCTGTTGGCATCGAGGACGAATGGCTACCAGTCTGTTTCATAGATTATCGGCAACTCGTGCACGCGCCAACGAGGTGATATCAGGCTCAGTCAGATCTGGATCCTGTTGAGGTAAACACGCCGACAAACTGCAACATGTGCGATTAAGTTCGATCCCGCCTCTGCATACAAACGCTCATACGTTTTGCGCTTAGCGAAAGCCGCATTCTGCATTCTCATCAATCACCCACAACGCAAGACGCTGCTAGCATGACGACACCTTCGCCTTCGTACGCGCACGCGCCTGGCCGCTGGTGGGAGAAGTGGGCCAAGCACAGCTTCGCGTCCACGACCGAGGGCATCCGCATCCACTATGTGGACGTGGGCCCGCGCGACGCACTGCCGGTCGTGCTCGTGCATGGCTGGCCCGACATGTGGTTCGGCTGGCGCCACCAGATCCAGGCGCTCTCGCCAAAGTACCGCCTCATCGTGCCTGGTACGCATGTGCCTGATCATGAACGCAGCTCTGTCGCTGTTGTAATGCTTTGGTGGTACTTTATATGTGGATGGAGAACTAACGGATGTTGTATGACTGTTTCGATAGATATGCGCGGCTTTGGACAGAGCTCTGCGCCGAAGAACCTGGAAGCATACGGCAGCAAGAACGTCACGGGCGACTTCGCAGCTCTGCTCGGCACGTTCAGCATACGAGACATTACAATAATGTATTAGCTGTATACTGACGAGCTAACCTTTGACTGTTGCGTAGATGCGTTGGACATCGAGAAGGCGGTATTCATTGGGCACGATTGGGGTGGCGCCATGGTCTGGCGCATGTGCCTCTACCACCCAGAGCGTGTGCTTGCAGTCGCTGGAGTATGCACGCCATACACGCCGCCGCACGACCAGTACATCCCCATTGACACCGTCGTGAAACTAGTGCCGCAGTTTGCGTACCAGAAGGTGCTTGCGGACGCTGAGAACACTGGCAAGATCCTTGATGCGACCCCAAAGCGCTTCTTTACGGCGATGTTCCGCCGCAACCGAGAGTTCCCGAAGGACGTGAAGCCAATCGGACTGCTCAGCATCCTCAAAGGTATCGGCACGAAGCGTGACCACCCAGTGTACACGCAACCATCGGTGCTGCTTTCTGAAGACGAGCTGAACTACTACGTCGAACAGTACTCGATCAACGGCTTTCACAGTACGTGCCACTACTACGGCTCACGCAAGATCGACTACGACAATGAGAAGAACCTGCCAAAGATCATCTCCCACAAGGCGCTTTTCATTGGCGCGGCGAACGACACGGTGCTCCGCCCGGAGATGGCGAACAAGATGCCGAGTGTCATGCCAAATCTCGAGATGAAGCTCGTCCAGGACGCTGGTCACTGGATCTTGTGGGAGCAGAAGGAGCAGGTCAACACGCTCTTGGGTGAATGGCTGCAGACGATTGAAGCGCCGAAGAGCAACAAGCGCCAGGCCAAGTTGTAAGCGCTCGAGCGAGATTGCGAGCTTCTAACCAGCTGTGCTTTGTCAGCAGTGAACAGCGCTGCGTCTCGCGTAAGAGCCGAATCCCCCTGCTGACGAATTCTGGTAATTGAACTACATTTTTTCTTGTGAATTTGCTCTCATCAACCACTCGCCAAGAAGAATGCGTTACCAGCAAACGAGACTTTGCAAGCCAATCGATGAGCTCCACTTGTAAATCGAACGATCTCGTGCTCGAATCCCGCCGACAGATCCTGCGAAGCATGAGTGAGGAAGAGGACAGTTCAGGCACGCCACAGCACGCCTGCTCATCAGTCGTTTGACCGGCGTACCCATTTGGATTCGAGTCAACGATGTTTCGTTGAGGAGAAGTCAATGGATGTTTCCACTTTGGTGACGATTTCGCGGTTCAGTTCGAGACTGTGCGCCATTTACGATCACAGCATATCCCGTGGACATCGATTGACCCAGGTTCGCTCGCTTATTCGTACGCTTGGCTTCGAACTCCTCAGTTATCCGCTCGAGCAACATCCTTGCTTGGCAGGTGGCGCTTCAGAACAGCCGCGAAAAAGGAAATTAAATGACTGCAGACTAACAAATGTGTTGCTGTCCAGATCAGAAAGCTGCGCTTCGTGAGGTGAGTACGTTTGAACTGATGCATGTGATCCAGTGCCGTCTGTCAGATACTCAAGGAGTTCGTGTCCAACCCAGCACAAGCACGCGTGCCAGTGACTTTAGATTCAGGAGATACAACGACAGCGCACGGCTCCAGCCAGCCAAAGCCATGTGAGCACGCAGAGGTGTCTTCTTGTCTCATCTACAAACTCACTTCCTAGCAAACACGCCCATCGCCCTCCTCCTGAACTCCAAAAAACAACCATGAACCTCCGCGTAATCTCCAGTCTTTTGACATCGCTCGCTGCGCTCCAGATCGCTGGCGTCAATGCCCACGGATACCTTGTACCCGAGCGGCTCGTTCTCGACTTCGCCTGCGGACAACGTCGCGTCGTTCATCACAAACTTCGCCGGCGGCCAGTACAGCGACATCAAGATGATGATCTTGGATCACCAGGTCGTCGTCTCCGGGGCCGCGGGTGACTGCGGCTTCTCGACGCCAAAGACCGAACGGACACTGGACAGCTCCGTATGGTGGGGCAAGAGCACCGATCTCACGGGCGAGGGCTTCGTGGAGTCCCACGAAGGTCCTTGCGAGGCGTGGTGCGACGACGTGATGGTCATGCAGAACACCAACTGCGCGACAGCGTACAACACCGCTGGCAAGGCTGCCGAAGTCCCGATCGACAACTCCAAGTGCTCGGGCGCGTCCCGCTTCACGTTTTACTGGATTGCCATGCACACGAATGAGTGGCAAGTCTACAATAAGTGCCTGTGCAACCTCACCATGGGCTTGTACAACTCTGTGATCATCGACTTACTAATCTTCGTCTCTCTTGTGTTCTTTCGACAGTCAATTGCTTGGAGTTCAACGGCTCAACCAACACCAGCACCACTGCACCGGCGTCAACCACGGCAACACCGGTGTCTACCACCGTGACTCCAGCGTCCACCACGGTGACTCTAGCCTCAACGATGGCCACGCCGACCACGAAGTCTCCAACCACCACCCCCACCACAAAAACACCACCATCGATGGTGACCACTACGGCTCCATTGAGCGCATCGAAGACTCCTCGAGCGTCGAGCAGTAATGGAAACTCCACCAACAATGGCCGCCAGGGCAGCCAAAAAGCGCAGACTTCGACGAACTTCGGTACTCTGCGGAACAGCGGCAACTACACCACGGGCTCGGTGCGTCCGCACAATTAACTTTGCTGGTGCTGGGTGGATACATGTAGTGTGATAGCGTGATTGCCTTCCTCCCGAGCCTCTATGGCTTGTTGCACAGCTCCAATTCATTAACAGTGTTATCGCTTCATTCACCATGGGTGTCTCGGAAGGCATGCTCACCCACTTTGTAGATGCTGCAAAGAACATGAACTGTCAAAGGCAAAAGAAAATGCGTCATAGAAAATCAAATCCTACACCAGGTAGCGGCACCAAGCATCTCAAGGCGCCACGATGATCGAGGTGTCTAGATTGCTGAGCCACTTGAGTAGTACGTCCGTGACCTCGTCCTTCTGCGACCAGAGCAGCCAGTGGCCGCCCTCCTCCACGAGTGCGAACTCAAGCTTAGGAACCACCTGCGGCATGTGCGCCGCCAGCTCGGGCTTGAGCACTGGATCCTTCCCCGCGCCGACGTAGAGCGCCTGGTGCGGGATGACCTTAGGCAGACCCTTCTCGTTCTCAAAGTCGATCGCGCGCGTCGCGTAGTAGTTGACGGCTCCCTTGAAGCCGCTCTTGGTGTACTCGGTCACGTAGAAGTCGAGCTCTTCTTCGCTGAGCAGCTCCGAGCGGTGTGTGTACACGGGGTGGTTGGAGTGGCCGATGCCGCGGAGGATGTCGAGGAACGTTACTTTCGGAGCACCCTTCACTGAAGCCTGAGGCGGGCGGTACACCGCAGTGAAGAGCTGGCTCGGCGCGGCTTCGAGGTGCTTGGACGCGGCCTCAGTGTCCTCGAGGAACTTCATGTACGCGAAGCCAGGCACAGCAGCGGCCAGGGTGTCCAAATCGACGTATTGGTCGCTCGGTGGGTAGTATGGCGTGCAGATGCCGGCGATCGCGAGCACACGGTCCGGGTGGTAGAGCGCCATGCGGTAGATGATGTTGCCACCCCAGTCGTGGCCGACGAACACGGCGCGTGGGAGGTTGAGGAAGTCTGTCGGTAGGCAGCAACACAGTAAATACATTTGAGCTGAGCACAAGTCATTGTATGCGAAAACTTGCATTGTGCTGCTTACCGAGCAGCTTGGCGAGGTCCGACGTGACGTTCTTGGCTCCGTAGGCCTCCACTTCACGCGGCACGGAGCTGCGGCCGAATCCGCGCATGTCTGGACACGCAATGCATATAAGAGAGAGAGAGAGAGAGAGGTGAACATTCAATTGCTCTCGACATAGCATGTTCAGTCACTAAGGAGATTCGCATGCAGCTTTTGTTACCTGGAGCGATCACGCGGTAGATCTTGGAGAGCGCGCCGATTTGGTACTGTGACGAGCAAGAAGACGTGGTGAGTGACTCTTGAAGATCGATCACGCACGGCTGAAGGATGGCAAGTAATGTTCACTTACGCGCCAGGCAAACGAGATGTCAGGCCAGCCGTGGAGCAATACGACGGGCGTGGCGTCGCGCGGACCCTCGTCGACGAAGTGGATGGTGATGCCGTCGGTGACCTCCGCGAACTGGTGGTTGAGCTGCTCCCACTCGGCGACGATGCTACTGCTTGGAGCAGAATTCATGGCGATTGATGACTGTGAAGTGAATTCGGAAATGAGAGAGAGAGAGAGAGAGAGTTGTTGAAGCGCACTAAGGTCGCCAACGCCACAGAGGAATGGATCCTCCTGCTGTTGACGAGCCAGTTGGGAGATTTGCTCCCCGTTCACGATGAGTCGTCTGCTGCTTGTGACGTCATGCGATGAAGCAAGCCACGCTTTCTGTTGACGGATACAGCCGCATGGGAAGAAAGCGAAGTCAAGAAGCATGAGCTTCTTCAACGAGGCAGCGACAGTCGCGCGAGAAGCAATCACGCGAACCGCTCCAGACTCAGGTAGGCAGCCTTCGAAAATACATATTTACCATCACTCTTCTTCTCTGGATACAAACAACAGTATATTTTCTACTGTATATAGTGATATCCTGCATAAATAGGTTTAATGCAGCAAAATACAAATTAATCCAACAGCCCCGGTTCTGTGTAGCTGTAGCCACTGATCGCGAGCAGGTCACCTTTTTTGGATCCACCGACGTGGTTTCGCGTGATGGCGAGCTGCTCAGTGGGCTCCTGCGCCTTGGAAAGCAAGCGACAGACTTGACGAACACATACACACACATACACAATGGCTTAGTGTGTGCTCATGACTCAAGCGCCTTACGGTGGCAGTGAGCCTTGGAGTCAACCCAGTCGTACGCGCACACTCAAAGATTCAACGGCGCTCAGGGTTGCCAGATGCACACTTGGTGCCCGCCGATTGGGTTCTGCAGTATCAAATGCTAGAACTACACAGAATTGCTTGTCACGATGTGATGATTAGACCCGCATCTAGGTGCTTCCACGTCCTAAGACTGCTGACATGGATCCCATCATTCAGGTTCAGCCCAGATACCCGGGTGTTCCGCTATTGTGTGGACTGAAAGCAACAACCGCACCAAAGCTTCTGCGTGCTTCACGACGATTTGAGCAACTTGGGCACTTGCGCTCAGCCAAAGTGGGCCTCGGGCATTGACGAGAGTCAGCCAGCTTTCGAGATCCTAGCCTCGGATGCAAGCTTCGCACTGCAGTTTCAAGACTGGAAATGTACAGTAGTCCTCTGTGATTCTGCTTAGGGATGCTCTGGTACGGTACTCTTCTCTATGATTTGCTGGACCGAGTCTACCACCTCTAAGGTGAAGCCTCAGCAAGCTCCACCTTGGCGAGCCAGTCGGACAAAATTTCGGTCACTTCGTGCTTGTGCGACCAGAGCAGCCAGTGACCGCCGCCTTTCACGAGCGCCGTCTCCATATTGGGCACGAACTGGGGCATGTGCACCGCCATCTCGGGCTTCAGCACCGGGTCAGCGCCCGCGCCAATGTACAGCGCTCTGTGGGGGATCACACGCGGCAGCAGGTTCTCGGTCTCAAAGTCCAGCGCGCGCACGGCGTAGAAGTTGCACGAGCCCTTGAAGCCGCTGTGACTGTACTCCTGGATGTAATAGTCGAGCTCCTGCTCGCTGATGATCTCGGAGCGCTGCGTGTACCACGGGTTGGTCGAGTCGGTGGCCACGCCCTTGAGGATCTCCAGGTACGGGACGTTGACGCCGTCGACCTCGTGCTCCTCGGGCAGCCGGAACGTCGACGTGAACACGCGTCTCGGGTTCGCATCTAGCGCCTGGGCGGCCGCGTCCGACTGCGAGAGGAACGTCATGTACGAGAACTGCGGGATGGCCTTGGTGAGCGTGGCCACATCGACGCAGACGTCGCGTTGCGGGAAGTAGGGCGTGCAGATGCCGCAGACCGCGAGCACGCGCGCCGGGTTGTACAAGCACATGCGCCAGACGATCGCGCCGCCCCAATCGTGGCCGACAAATACCGCGCGCGGCAGGTTCAGGAAGTCTAAGATACGCACATAGAGGTGTTAGATGAGCTCTTAGGTTCTGAGTACCATAGTGGAGTATGCGTGGACGTGATGAAGTAGGACGTACCGAGCAGCTTGGCGAGGTCGGACGTGACGTTCTTGCTGCCGTACGCCTGGGTGCTGGCCGGCGCTGAGCTGCGGCCGTAGCCTCGCAGGTCTGTTCGGATAAGGAGGTGAACGATTTATTGAGTCAATACTAGCACATACGTGTGCGCCAATCAATGTGATGATAGCCACACGAACCTGGGACGATCACGCGGAACTTCTTGGAGAGTGGACCGATTTGGTGCTGTGGAGTTCAAACCAAACGGAGCAATGCGGGACTGAGGACTAGTCCTAATAGACTCAGAGCACACATAGATACCACTATACTACTGTAGTACGTACGCGCCAGGCGAACCAGAGGTCGGGCCAACCGTGCACGAGCACGACGGGCGTGGCGTCGCGCGGGCCGACATCGACGAAGTGGAGCTGGAGGTCATCGCCCACGGGTGCGAAGCGGTGCTCCCACGCGTCCCACTCGCTGTTGCCCGTGATGGCTCCGGGGTTCTTGGCGGCGTTCTTGCTGCTTGGCTCTTGGCTCATCTTGTCTGGATCGGATTGAGGAATGAGAGAGAGACTGAAGTCCGGACGAGAGCTCAGCTCATCTACGCGAAAAGTGTTGACTCGACCGGGGTAGATCTCTTTGTAATCCGATATATTGTTTTGGCTAAATGCAGTGTCCATTTACTGATTTAAGAGGCTCGTGATATGCGCATTATGATATTATGTGTATTCCGATATAGCTGATCGTGGTGGATCCAGATTGTCAATTCTGGCTGCTTGGAGGAACAGAGAAGAGCGTTGCCATGTGCACGCAAGCGTCGTCATCAGCGCTGCATGCGTACATCGACATGCGAGTGTTTCATCAACAAGCGCGTCGCAAGGTTCATTCACTCACTTAGTTGTCCAGCACCAGCACGTGCAAAAGCTTCGATCTCGTCGACAACATTGCCTTGCTTGTCAAATCTTCTGGACCTGGGCAGTTGTCGTACAGAGTTCATGCCGACTCGTTTGAGATGCGAGCTGCTTGAGATCTAGTCCAGTGTGCGCGCGGTTCGCACGTCAGTATGGGTGGCTGAATCTGAAGCATCCGCTGGTTGGAATGATCGGCTTGAAGTTTTAATCTCTATTGTAGTTGCGCGGAATCCAGGCTGATACAGGAACTCTTTCTCGTGTGTTGAGCGAATCAGGTCTGTCTGGTTGGTAACAAGAGGGTGCCTGCCGTAGTGAGAGAATCGTCTGAGCGTCTGGGCCTTCTCCAGAATATTCACACCACCGACGCGCTAAGCGAATGGAACGCGCAACACTTTGCACTGGAGCATTTGTCCAGTGAACGGATCCGTGGCGATCTACCAAGCCACGCGGAGCGTCCATCACGGGCAGCTGAATGTAAACAATGCATTCGCTGGTTGTCAGTTCAAATCACTCATTGGTAGATGATCTGCTCGTTGTGCCTCGGTCTCTAGCTGAAGCTGCTGAACAATACGCAAACACTCTTGTTGAGACCAAGTTCGCGGCTCTTACTAGGACGAGTACCTCGAGCGTCTCGAGGCGCCAAGAATGCGCTGGACGATTGCAACACGCCGCGCATCATCTGTCGTGACACCGCATCTAGCCACAGCACCAGGTCGTGCGAATAGCAAAAAGGAACAAGCCACACAACGACAGGAAGAGTTGGTACCTTGCACGCACAAACGGAGGCTGTCTCTGACTGGGATTTGCTTGTTTCTCTGTGTTTTTATGTCTCGTCATCATCGTTCGTGTCTGCTTTCGGCTGCGAGGGTCCGTCTTTCTGTATACATCTATTCCTGCGCCACAGCCTCCTGCTCCGCCTGCTTCTTCGCCTGGTTCGCCTGGTAGATCTCACTGCGCTCGTGCAGCACGAGTTTGAGGCGCGCCATCGACTTCTTCACCTATAATGAATTAGAATACAAACACACACAGCCACACGCAATGCATCAGGCGACCAGTCATCCATCCGTAGCGACGTATCATCATGACCGTAACAGTAAACACAATGGCAATAACGAGAGCGTACCTTGACTCGTCGCGAGGCGTTCGGCATGGCGATGTTCTTGGCGCGGCACTGCTGGCGCTCGGTGAGCAGTGCGTTGCGCTCCTTGAGCAGCACGTACCAGAGCTTGTGCAGGTCGTCCGTACTCTTCTCGCGCAGCATCCACGCCTTCCAGTCACCGCCAACCGGGATCGACTTGGTGCCGACCGTGGACGGCATCTTGGTGGCGTTGTCCGGCTTGGCACCCTCGCCCAGGCGGTTCTGCACCGGGAAGAACTCCTCGATGCCACGACGCGGCACGGCGGTCACGTTGCCGCCCGAGAGGCGCATGGAGCCCATGAGACGACGCAGCTGGAACATGGTGATGATCGGCGGTGGCTTGATCTGTTGCTGCTCGTGCTTGTGCTAGAGCGTGCTGCTCGTTCGTTGCAAATGCTGGTTGAGTGGCCGCCGCAGGATGAGGAGAGGCGCGACCTTCGTGCAACATCACCCCGGTTGAGTGCCGCTGGATGATTCTTTGTGACGCTCCTGACATCACGCAACAATGAGGACTAAATTGCGTCAAGTACTGTTTGTGAAGCTACTTTGATATATGGCGATCATTTTTTATTTCTTTCACTTTATTTTCGTATTCGTTTTAATTCTCGAGTGGGCATCATACAAATTCAAGCTAATAGCGTCTGAGAATCAAATGAAGTGAAGTAAAAGCAGGTTAAACGTTTGTTATTGATTTGGTATTCGCGCACACATTCTGAGAAACCATATGATGATCACAGTAGGTGACGGACATCACACGGCATTCGTACAACAACATCAGCAGCATGCCCGTGTGCATTCTTCATCTCTTGTCGTGCTCTGTGTGAGCGCTGGACGCTCAGAGGCTCGCTCCACTCTGCCGAAGCTCGCTGGCGCAGGACAAACCAAGTACTCGAAGCGCGCTTCACTAACCGTGTCGGAAACTGCAACGGCTCACTGGCTCCGACTGATACGTATGCGACGAATGGTCTGTGCTGGAGCTCGAAAGCGACGGTAAGGAAGATCGAGAGCATGTATGTGAGAGCAAACTGTGGGCTGCCACTCGAGCAGCTCAGTCTCCAATATTCGTTAACAAATTGCATCTTTCCTTTCTTTGCCCCACGTGTGATTTACGAAAAACCGGACCAGGTGGTTGACAGCGAAGTGACCTGTGCGCTTGTCAAAGCCAAGCTCCACCAGATACGTCCCAGTCCGAGTAAATGGACCACCCCACGACATTAAACTAGAGTGTCAGCCACGCCGTGCCCGTGTAGCACGTACACTACCTGGGCTTGACGCCCAAGCAGGCGATTGGGATCGAAACGAGCCTGTGCGCTTGCTTTAACGGCCAATAACCATGACATCAGCACGCCGCGGTGCGATAAAGAAGGCACGTACAGTCTGTGACGTACCGCACTGCCAGCCAGCCAATATTTTCATCGCCAGTGAGAAGATCCCGTCGTGGGGCGATACGAAGAACGAACACCTTACTGTGCATGCGTCAGCAGTGTCAACAGCATGATCGGGATGTAGACGCACAAGTCGTAGTAGGGTTCCAAATGCGAGTCGCGTCGGCGCTCTTGGTTGGTTGCCAAGGCGGACAGTCAGTTGTACTACAAGAAACCCAGCATGCTGGAGTCACCACTGAATTGCTTGTCCACGGCCACAACAGTTGCAAGCGCTGCAAGGCCAGGCTCCATTTTTCTAACGAGGACGCTCTCACAAGCCAGCAGTCGCATTCGTGTCGCACGTGCTGTTGATCACCGACAACAAGTTCTGATTGCCGTGCGTGTGAAGCGCGCGACGAGCAACCTGAGTGCGAGGACGCAGTCTCGGAGGGCGATAGTTCGGCCGTATCTAATGGGGAACATCAGTAAGAGGTCGCATCTGCCACCATTTGACGACCCCCAGCAGCGACGGCGAGGGCGACATTGCGCGCATCATGGACGCGCTGCTAGGGCCACAGGAGGCGCTGCTGCTCAGCACAAGACCAGCGAGCGAAGAAGTTCCAGCAGAACGCGGTAGTATTGCTAGATACCGAGGGGTTCTACTTGATATTAGCGGTTAGAATTCAAGGTACCTTGCAGTCTTGAGCGACGAAAAGCCCCTGCTTGAGATCATCATCATCAGCAGCAGCAGCAGCAGCTCTCAACAAAGTTCGAGTTGTATTCATACTTTGCACACCAAATGGAATGAATCTGTCGGTTTGAACTATCTACCGGTTGGCCTGTTGGTAGAATAACCACACGACCTCTTCCTACACTTGAGGTTCCGTTGCCGAGTATTATAGGATCCAGCAGCACTAGCTGGATATTGTCACGCAGGAAGTTCCAGCAAGACCTCCTGCCTACCAACCGCAGCTTCTTGGTGTTTGTTGGGTATGGATGGCTGCGAAAAGAGACAGACAAGGGTCCCGTAATGCAGTATCTAAGATGCAACGTAGTGCTGCAACAGCTCTGCTTGCCAACTTGTCTGTCTCTTTTCCCTTTGTGTCCCAACAGCGCGCTTGAAGTTGCCAGGAGCTCAACAACCTCATTCATTTGCGCAATCACGAGGGTGTCCATTCAGAGATGTCGACGCTGGACTGCTGCAAATGATCCACTGGAGCGCATCGCTTAGGATGCAGTAGGCGGCAACAACTCACCCAGCCAGCAGCCCAATTGTCGGTACCTTTATGGAGAACGTCACAGGATTAATCCCACGCAACTTCAAGTTGGTCAAAGCACCAGGATTCGCATGGTGTGTGTCATCTGAAATAGAGCGCGCGCGAGACAAAACGGACGAATCTCTCTCTCGCAGTAACTGTGTGCACGGCTGCGATCCATACCCGCAAATCTCATCGAGCACCATGGCTGTTATGGGCCAGCATCTCGTGACTAAAGCAGTAGGACCTCACGCTTAACAGTCAAGCACAATACCCAAGAGCTCAGTGCCATTGTTGTTGGATAGCCAGTTTGCTGCCTACCTTGCGATCGCCATTTGCCCCCGCTCCTTCAAGGTGCATGAGACAAGCCCAACACGTGAATCTGCCCAGTCGAGCATGCGCTTGCCTCTCTGATTTCTACCAGAGCAACAACAAGAAGCACGTGCACCAACGACGCAAATGATGCAAACCCTTGCTGTTGTGCGCATATCGCAAACCTCTGCGTGCAGTCACAGCTGCGTAACCTGAGCTCTTTCTCTCACTGGCTTGACGCTCCATGACGTCACTTGCGCGGCAGATCGCTATTCGTTCGTTCGTTTGGCTTGGTTGGTTTTGCGAACTTGCTGGTCATTCGTTCACAGGCAATCTTTGAACGCGGTGATCCCGGCGCGTCATCATGTGACAGGCTTGAATCTCGCTTACACGCGCGCTGATTGGCTGTCGAGCCTTTTCTACAACTCTTCAACTTGAATCTCTTCGCATGAACCGGTATCATACTGGTATGCTACAGCTAGTATTTGTATGTGAACAGCTCATGCTGCGCGGCCCCACCAACTGTGGACGTGCGCACGCGAGATAGAGACAGGACGCGTGCAAGCAAACAGCAAGACAGACGACCTGATGTTGCTCGGTCCGTTGGATGTGAACCGCGGTTCGATTGCAGTTGAAGGCGCAATGTAACAATCCGCGTCTATGGGAATCAGCGGAGCGGCCGACCGCGCCGCTTCGCTCCCTTGGTCTCTTGCTTACTTGCTGGCATTCAGACTGCTTGGCTCATTACCAGTTCTACCAGCAAGCGCGCACGTCCTGTCCGGTCTTCTGCAACAAGCGCAACGCAAACACAACCACCACACAAGTATCCACCACCCCCATCCCCAGCAAGCAACCATGATGCACGAATTGCAGCGCAAGGGCAGCATGTCCCGCGGCAGCAGCATCGACAAGCAGGTACAGTTCATACGCAACAACAACTTGCGCGCGCAAGTATTTGCTTGATGCACAACAACTTGCTAACTGACACTTGTTTGCTTGACTTTCATATAAACGAATGGATACGATAGATGGAAGAGGTGACGGCGCTCATCCAGGCCACGAATCTCTTCAACAACGACCTCATCGCGACCGAAGTGCAGTGGTTCTACGGTCCATTGGGACTCCACGACTTCTACTTCTCCGGCCAGCCGGCGGTCGTGATCGCGCAGCACATCCAGAGCCTCATCGCCGCGAAGCTCATGTCCAAGGCCTCGGGCAAGGCCATGGACGTGAAGCTCCAACAGGAGTCTGAGAAGGGCGCATTCTTCGCCGCGCGCAGCAACGTGCAGGGTGACGTGGAGGCCAACACGCGTGTGGCGCAGAAGGAGCGCGGCCCCACGGAGGTGGAGAACCTCGAGCGCCGCATCGAGAAGCATTACCTGAGCGGCTCGCACGAGTGGATCGGCGATGGCGTCAAGTCGGGCTACCAGGTGCTTGATGCGCAAGAGCAGCAAGAGGGCGGGGCTAAGGGCCGCACGTACCGCCTGCAGTGCTACCGCTCGAGCGGCGTGCTGGACCCCGAGTCCGTGCCGTACCACGTGCGCATGTATTTCTTGCAGCAGCCCAACTTCGTCGTAGAGAACCCGGGCGAGTTCGAGACTGATATCAACAAGGTGGCCGACAAGACCTTCCTCGCGCGCGCCGGCGACTCCCTCAAGCAGGTGTACCAGCAGTGCATGGAGAAGGCTGTGCACCAGATGACGCCGGCGTTCCACACGGAAGTGTGGACTGAGCCGGACAACACCAAGATGGCGCGCGTGACGATTGCGTACCGCCAGGGCGCAACGCACAGCTACTTCTCCAGTATCGCTGACGTCTACCGCCAGCACGGTCTCTTCTCCACGCGCAAGTACGCCGAGTTCTTCTCAAACGGCATCGTCATCTACGGCTTCTACCTCCAGGGACTCGACAACCCGTCGCGCGGCAAGGGCTCCTTTGAGGAGCGCCTCGAGGCCGTCGTCGCCGACGCGTCGCTGCACTTTGTGCTGCCGCGCACGTCGCTCACACCTATGCTCACGGACAACCTGCTCAACCCGCAGCAGATCTCGTACGCATACGCGGCGTGGAAGTTCACGTTCCACTTCATGCACCGCCTGCCGGAGGCCTACACGGTCGTGGCCAACTCGCTTCGTGAGCGTGACCCGTCGGCCTTTGCGCGCCTCGACCAGCTCCGTGCAACCATGAAACTCAACACGTACACGGAGTCGCAGATCTTGGACCACATCCTCGCGTCGGCCAACATCGTCAAGATCCTCTACGACGAGTTCGAGAGTCTGCACTCGGATCACAACAAGAAGCACGTGGACCCGGCGGCGACGCTCTCAACGCTGCGCAAGTCGATCGTGGCCGAGCAGGCGCTCGCGATCTTCACCCTCTTCCACACGTTCAACGTGCGCATCAAGAAGACTAACTTCTTCAAGAAAGACAAGGCCGCGCTCGCATTCCGCCTTGACGGCGAGTTCCTGAGCAACACTGAGTACCCGGAGAAGCCGTACGCGATCATCTACGTCATCGGCTCCGAGTTCCGCGGCTTCCACGTGCGCTTCCTAGACATTGCGCGCGGCGGCATCCGCATGGTGCGCTCCTCGCACGCGCAAGTGTACCTGAACAACGCGTCGTCGCTCTTCGACGAGTGCTACGGGCTCGCGTCCACGCAGCACCGCAAGAACAAGGACATCCCCGAAGGTGGGTCCAAGGGCATCGTGCTGCTCAACCAGGCGCACCAGGACAAGGCCGACGTGGCGTTCCGCAAGTACATTGACGCGCTCATGGACATCATGCTGATCAAGGACCAGGGCCCCGAGGACATTTTGTTTCTAGGACCTGATGAGGGCACGGCCCACCTGATGGACTGGGCCTCATCGTACGCCAAGAAGCGTGGCTACTCGTACTGGAAGGCTATCACCACGGGCAAGTCAGCCAGTCGCGGCGGCATCCCGCACGACGTGTACGGTATGACGACCCACAGTGTGCGTGAGTACGTCGTGGGCATCCAGCGCAAGCTCAACCTCGGCGCCGACGGCCAGGTGATCACCAAGGTGCAGACGGGTGGCCCCGACGGCGACCTCGGCTCGAACGAGATCATCATGAGCGAGCAGGAGAAGACGATCGCTGTCGTGGACGGCTCGGGCGTGCTCTACGACCCGCGAGGCATCAGCCGCCCCGAGCTTGTGGCGCTCGCAAAGGCCCGTTCGCCGATCTCGGGCTTCGATACGTCCAAGATCTCGACCGACGGCTACGCTGTGCTCGTGCAGCACAACGATGTGACGCTTCCGAACGGTGAGGTGGTCGAGAACGGCACCGAGTTCCGCAACCTGTACCACCTGCGCCCGTCGCTCACGGCCGACTTCTTCGTACCGTGCGGTGGCCGCCCAGCTGCTGTGAACCTTAACAATGTCGAGAAGTTCATGTACCGCGAGGACGGACGCACGCTCCGCTTCAAGTACATCGTCGAAGGTGCGAACCTGTTCTTCACGCAGGACGCGCGTCTTCGCCTCGAGGATGCCGGCGTCGTGCTCTTCAAGGACGCGTCGGCGAACAAGGGCGGCGTGACGTCATCGTCGCTCGAAGTGCTCGCGGCGCTCTCGCTCGCCGACGACGAGTTCGCGCAGCACATGCAGGTGGACGAGGAGAAGAACGCCGTGCCGCAGTTCTACGCCGACTACGTCAAGGAGGTGCAGGGCCGCATTGACTTGAACGCGCAGCGCGAGTTCGAGTGCATCTGGGCCGAGCACGAGCGCACGGGTGAGTACTTCTCGGTGCTCAGCAACAAGCTCAGCGAGCGCATCACGGACCTGAGCGTCAAGATCCAGGTCTCGAAGCTCTGGGAGAACGCCAAGCTGCGCGAGAAGATCTTTGCTGACGGCTTCCCGGAGATTCTCCTAAGCAAGGTATCCAAGGAGGAGCTGCTGCGCCGCCTGCCCGAGACCTACACGCGTGCGTTCTTCGCGTCGCAGCTCGCGAGTCGCTTCGTGTACACGGTTGGTCTGAGCGCGCCTGAGTTCGCCTTCTACGAGTTTGTCGAGGAGCTCACGAGCAACTAGAGCCCTTCGTGATGTGGTTGAGAGAAGAGAAGTTGAGAAGAAATTGCATGTGTCTGTAGAAGCCCTGAACAACACCACCACCAACAGTTAAATACATGTGTCCTGCATTTGCATATAACTTACTCTAGAAGTATCCACTTAGAATTGTAGGCGGCTCAGGTTGCATTGCTTGTTTGCTGCGAGCCAACCATTTTCATCCTCATGCTTGTCATTCGCACGCTGCCATCACTATCTGTTCACTTCAAGATGCTCTTTATTGCGAACGGTCTTCTGAAAAGGATATACACAGTATTGGTGAGGCCACTGTTGTGGCTGACTCGTGACGTCGGCGCGCATCTCCTGGTGATGCCTTTCGTCACATGTCACATGATACATAAATCGAGCATCAATCCGTCAATCGACTATTGACCCAAGCAGCGAAAGCCTGATTAAGAACACGCAAGGCCTACAGACACAAGACGCATGGCACGCGCGCATAACGAGCCAAGATGTGATGGTGGATAATGGTTGACGGTTTATGGTGTGTGGTATGTGTGGGTGTGGGTGTGTGTGGTGGACTCACTTTGGCGGGGGAATATGGAGAGATCGATCTCGTCCTCCTCCACATTACAATATCATCTTGAGCGGGTCCTCGACGAGCTCCTTGAAGACAGCGAGCCACTGCGCGCCCACGGCGCCATCGATCACGCGGTGGTCGCACGCCAGCGTTGCCGACATCACCTGCGCGTACTTGTAGATCTGCGTGGCGTCCGGGTCTGCAGTCAAGCATTAAAATCAACAACAAAAACACAGCCGTCAGATTCCAATATCCATCACCACTAACCACCATCCCAGTCATACAAATCAATAGCAACAAGTAACGCACCGTCGTTGGGCACCACCTTCTTTTCGATCGTGCCGAGGCCGAGCAGACACGCCTGGTCAGGGCGCACAATGCCCGCGAGCGCGCGCACATCGTACATACCCACGTTACTGATCGTGAACGTGCCATTGGCCAGCTCGGTGGACGAGAGCGCCGCGTCATTGGCCTTGGCCACGAGTTCGCGCACGTTCTTGTTGATATCCGAGAGTCCCTTACGGTTCACGTTCGCGATCACGGGCGCCACCGAGCCACCGTTGCTCGTGGACACGATGAGGTTGATGCTGGTGTCGTTGTACTGGCGAATGAACGAGCCCTTCCAGGCCGAGTTCACCTCAGGTACCTTGCGCATCGCGAGCGACGCCGCGCGCACGATAAAGTCGTTCACCGAGAGCTGTTCGTCCGCGCCGCGACCGGCGTTCAGGCGCGCACGGGCCGCGAGCAGCTTGTCGAGAGTCAGGTCCGCCGTGAGGTGGTAGTGCGGCACCTCGAGCTTCTGCTGCGTGAGCTGCTGCGCGAGCACTTGCGCCTCTGAGCTGATCGGGTAGTCCACGTAGTCGTGCGTGGTGGTTGGGGCAGAAGCCGAAGCAGTAGGCGCTGGCGCCGAGGTCGAAGCTGGGGCCGATGTCTCGGCGGACTCTGAATCGGACACGGTGGCCTGGCCCTTCGCCAAAGCGTCCTCAACGTCGGCCTTGACGATGCGGCCGTGCGGGCCGCTGCCGTTGATCACCGACAGGATGGCACCCGACTCGCGAGCGAGCTGACCATCACATCAATCATACACACGCTATTAGATATGATGACTGCTTTGAAGCCATAGACATACGTAGTAGGCACATACCTTCTTGGCCAGTGGACTGGCGAACACGCGCTCCGAGGAGTTGCGCGCTGGGGTCGAAGCCGGAGCAGCAGCCGGGGCTTCAGTGGACGCAGCCGCAGCCGCTGGGGCCGCTGGTTCTGGCGTCGCGGTCGCAGCAGCTGGCTCGCTCACTGGGAGCGTCGCGGCATCCGGCGAGAAGCTCGCGAACGCTGGCACATCGTCGGCCTCGGCGACGGTCACGAAGATCGGCTCGCCGACCTTGATCTCGCCGGCGCCGGCCTGCTTGAGGATCTTGGCCAAGTAGAAGTCGTCCGTAGCCTCGTAGTCGACCACGGCCTTGTCGGTCTCGACCTCGCAGATGATGTCACCGGCAGCGACGAGCTCGCCTTCGTTCTTGTGCCACTTGGCAATCTGACCCGCCTCCATGGTCTGTTTGTTATTACAGTTAGGAGCATTTAACAGCCACGCCATGACGTCAGGATCATCCAGAGAGCCATAAAAAGAGAGCTAGCAAGAGAGACAATAACATACAGGGGAGAGCGCGGGGAGACCCACGACTTCGTGGTCCGGGAGCGAGCTGAACGAGCGCACGGCCGTGAGCCCGTTGCGGCGCAGCTGCGCGTCGAGCGCGCCGGAGCGCACGTCGAACACGGCGACGCGCTGCCACACGTTACGAGTGCGACGCAAAACCTATCAGCAACACGTGAATATGCACAGAGGCAAGCGCATATGAGTCAGCGAATCTCCAGCAAAGGAACTAAACAAACGGCCATGACGTCATTCTCGCTTCTCTCTGCATACCCGTCGCATAGACAGATCATGAGGGACCGAGCGCCCTGGCCCGCATGCCCACGCGCGTCCACACACAGTGCACATCGAGAGAGGAAGGGAGGGGCGACGTTTGCGCCTGAAGGCTGTTCGCATCGAGAGGGGAGGGCGGACGTACCTGGAAGCGCTGCATGGTGCTTGGGTGTCGTGTCGGGCGAGTCTTCTGGCTGAGGCTTCTCCCCAAATTTCGTTTCTGCTTGGTTCGGAGGGCTACGGGTGAGCGGTGACGAAGACCGGCGAGCTGGGTGAGGGTGTCGCGCGAAGGTTGCAGGAACGATGTAGGGTGAGAGGGCAAGCCTGGCCTTTTTTGTGGGTAGCGGACTTCTTGGGCTGGATTTACTGTGGAGGTACGCTTCGAGGACTGTTTGAAGGACTTTGGGCGAGTTGAGGTGGAAAGGTTGCACGAAGGTGATGCGTTGAGAAAATGATGTGCCGCTGAGAGCGGTACAGGATGGGAAACTGAGCAGAACTCTGACGGTTCACGGTTAGAAAATGAACCGCGCGATGTGAAACTGAACCGTGTCAAACAAAATCTGTGATGTGCGTGTGGAAAAGCTGAGTTGGATCCAAACGAAGCGTCACCACCAAGGCCACGTTCGTAGCAAAAGACGGACACGATGGGAAAGCCAGAGGGTATGAAACCAACTCACTTCACCCAGCAAGTTAGTATGGTAATATACTACTGTACTGATCGCTCGCAACGCTGAGAGCAAAAGTTACAATAAGCAAACTGCTGTAAATACAGGCTTCTCGTAATGACCAGACGCGATCGGACGTCGAATGCTTCGGTTGTACTGCTCGGGGCTGTTGGGCTTCATGGACTCGTCAGCCTTGCTCGTGTTGGACTTGGTCGGTCTTGCACTTGTCATCCTAGTCCGAGCTGCTCTTCGACTTGTTGGCCTTTTCCGACGTCTTGGGTTTCTCAGAGTTGTTGGTCTTGTTCTTTTTCTTGGATTTCTCCGCCCCGTCAGTCTTCTCAGACTTAGCCTTTGACTTCTCAGTTTTGCTGGATGCAACAATTAGCATTCACGGCACCACACAACATACCATGGCGTTTGCCAATCACTATTGTCGCTCACAGAGTGAAGATGTAAAAGCAAGACTACTGTGTCTACTACACAAAGTGCAGAGATCGAAATGATCAGCGAGCCAGTCGTTTTGGAGAGGCTGGCGCGAGCTTCACACACTGGCGCAAAATGTATGGTGGGCCTCTCCTGATGGACTCGCGAGTGCAACTAGCGATACATTGCCGGGTCCAGTTAGTCTCAGCAAGATACTTGCCCGTTCGTTCGTGCTGCCGCGTTGCTGCAACTCATCCGATCTGATCTCATTCTGCTCCTTTGGCTCACAGCTTTCGATGTCATGATCACGATGGAGAGCCATCTGATTATGACGAAACGGCGACTTAGTCATCGTCGCTTCACTATGAAGTTGACACTTTAGTACAATCGACTGTGATGTCATTAAATGTACTTTACAGAGTAAGTGCAGTTCCAGACTGGTAGTATCATAATGAGCGACAATCACTCACTGGTTGAAGGGACATTGCTCCGTTCGTGTGAATTTGAGAACTCCGGTCAGACCTCAACACTTGGCTTCAAGTGAAGTAGACAAAGGAATCACGATGACAGACTCTCCTTTAGGCAAGTTGTGTCGTTGGTCGCGCAATGCTCCGATTAGTACTGCTGGGAGCTGTCGGACGTGATGGTCTTGCTCGCCTTGTCCGACTTGCTCTTGGATTTCTCGATCTTGTCCGACTT
>JAADWP010000232.1:0-33770 GCA_023336215.1 Globisporangium iwayamae | reverse complement strand
TTGCCGCGCTTACGGCAATTGCCACCGCCAGCGCTGCCCATGCGCTCCACAATCGCGGAGAGCTTGGCCGCACTGCTCCGCCTCTGTTGGCTTGCTTGGCTTTGGCTCTGACTCCTGTTGGCGCTGATGGGTCGCAGCGACCACGAGACCGTCGTGGCCGCTCGCGTACCTGTGGATTATTATCGTTCATAGTGGTGGCGTTCTCTGCTTGCGCATCAGGAGGAGGAGTGACGTTAGTAGTGACCTTTTCGACCGAGAGCGCGGGTGACGCCAGCCGCTGGCATCTGCACGCGCGCGTGTGCGCATTCTTAGTACTCCTCTTCATCGCTGTGTGCGTAGTGGGTAGGAGATCCTGTCACCATTGCTTACTTAATCGTGCGCTTCGTTGGTGTACGTCACTTTCGTCAGGCATGCCACAGTTGCCAAAGGGTTCCACATTTTGACCAAACTCTTCCAGCAGAAGTGGAAAAGAGAGATAATGGATCGGCGACTTGGTTATGAGAGGTTTCTGGTGCAATTCATATGGAATTGCGTAATGACTTGACCTTGGAATATAATACCGCTTATATCTACTTATCATACTATTCAACTACTGCGCAAAATACCTATTATATATGATGAACTGCTAAATCAGGATCAGGTATCCAATTCTATGATAGCATCGAATAATGCAGATTTCTCTTTCAGGCGCCACTTTGAGCGCGAGCCAATAGACAGACAGACATACTTCTGGTTGTACAGCGATCAACACGAGCATGAGCGGCAGTGACACTAACGACAACAGCAGCAGCAGGAAGCATGCGCGCGATACCGACGCTTCTGCCTCGTCATCCGATGACGAGGGCCCGATGCCCATGCCCATGCCCGCCGCACCGTCCTCTTCTTCCTCCGCCAAGCGCAGCAAGAAGCTCAAGAGCCTGCAGTTCGAGAGCGTGTACGTGAACAACCTGCCGCGCGGCGCCATGTATGAGCGCAGCTTCATGCACCGCGACGTGGTGACGCACGTGTGCGTGGCGCCTGAGACGCAGTTCGTGATCACGGCCAGCAGAGATGGCCACGTCAAGTTTTGGAAGAAGATGAGCAAGGGCATCGAGTTTGTGAAGCACTACAAGGCGCACTTGGGCGAGATCCGCGGCCTCGCGATCGCGAAGGACGGGCTGCGGCTGTGCACGACCGCGACGGATCAGACCGTCAAATTCTACGACGTGCTGAGCTTCGACATGGTCAATATGCTGCAGCTCGCCTTCACGCCGTCTGAGTGCTGCTGGATCTACCGCAAGGGCGCCGTGGTGGCCAAGGTCGTCGTCGCGGACCAGAACGAGCCGCTGCTGCGCGTGTTCAACGCCGAACAGACCACTCCCGAGCCGCTGTACACGATTGAGAAGATGCACACAGCACCCGTGACCGTCTTGGGCTTCAATGCGATCACCAACTGCGTCATCAGCGGAGACGCGCGCGGCCACCTGGAGTACTGGAACGCCGACACGTACAAGTTCCCAACGCCGGCTACCAATAGCATCAGTACTAACAGCAGCAGCAATAAGGCGGTGGTGAAGTTCAAGTTTAAGGGCGAGACGGACCTGTATGAGCTGGCCAAGAGCAAGACCTTCGCGACATCCATCGACATTAGCGCGAACGGCCAGGACTTTGTCGTGACGGCTGCGGACGCGCAGATCCGCGTGTTCCGCTTTGCGACGGGCAAGATGCGCCGCAAATACGACGAGACGCTTACGGTCTTCGAGGACGCGCAGGCTGACGGCTCGCTGCACCTGGACGCGATCGACTTTGGCCGGCGCGCCGCCGTGGAGCGTGAATTGGTGGGCTCTACGGCCAATTCGACAAGTGCTGTGACGAATGCGACGACATCAAACTGCGTCTTTGACGAGTCGGGCCACTTCATCCTGTACCCGACGCTGCTGGGCATTAAGATCGTGAACATCGAGACGAACAAACTCGTGAAGGTGCTGGGCAAAGTGGAGAACTCGGATCGGTTCCTGCGCGTGGCGCTCTTCCAGGGCAAGCTCAAGGTAAACACGCAACTAGAAAAGCACCTGACGGGCTCCAGTGGCATGAAGAAGGACGCTGTGATCATGTCGGACGACACGGAGCGCAACAACCTGTCGGACCCGACGCTCTTCTGCACGTCGTTCAAGCGCAACCGGTTCTTCCTGTTCACGACGCGCGAACCGGACGAGGACGAGGACGATCCGAACGCCGGCACCGGTCGCGACGTGTTCAACGAGAAGCCGACGCTTGAGGAGTCGCAGGTGGCGAGCGAGGCGACTGCGTTCTCCAAGATTTTGGGTGAGACGGCGATCATGCACACGACCATGGGCGACATTACGATCAAGCTCTTCGCGAAGGAGTGCCCGAAGACGATCGAGAACTTCTGCACGCACGCGCGCAACGGGTACTACGACAACCTGATCTTCCACCGCGTGATCAAGAATTTCATGGTGCAGACGGGTGACCCGCTGGGCGACGGCACGGGCGGTGAGTCCATCTGGGGCGGCGAGTTCGAGGACGAGTTCCACCGCAGCCTGCGCCACGACCGACCGTTTACGCTCTCGATGGCGAACGCCGGCCCGGGCACGAACGGCTCGCAGTTCTTCATCACAACCGTGCCCACTCCCTGGCTCGACAACAAGCACACGGTCTTCGGCCGCGTCGAGCACGGCAAGGATACAGTCTCGAGCATTGAGCAGGCGCGCACGGACAAGTACGACAAGCCCGTGAAGGACATCAAGATCATCAACATCGACATCTTTTAGTTGGTATTGTGTTATTGAGAGAAAATGGCAGGGAAAGGAGATTGCGATAGGTTAGATGTCGTCAGGAGAACGCTTCGAGCTATCGCTCTTTCGGACGATGCCAACGTAGTCTACTCGCATAGACTGGCAAAAGTACACACTCACAAACACTTTGCCTCTGTGTGCATTGCGATACGCGTGGTGAGTTGAGTAGTCGTTTGCTTCGCCGTTGGGGAAGTAATATTCCCATACTTGAGCGCTCTCGAACTCGGGAATGTACTGTCGGACTTCCTCGGCCAAGCGCGTTTCGCATTCAATGTGCCGTGAGAGGAGTAGGAAGCCCACCTTGCG
This sequence comes from Globisporangium iwayamae, assembly GCA_023336215.1. Classification (NCBI taxonomy): domain Eukaryota; phylum Oomycota; class Peronosporomycetes; order Pythiales; family Pythiaceae; genus Globisporangium; species Globisporangium iwayamae. The sequence goes on along the minus strand of JAADWP010000232.1, from coordinate 30,669 downwards.
ACCGACGACGTTGACCACGAGGAACTTATAAAAGTCGTCAGGGTCGAACTGCATGGTGTATCAGTGGCTGCTTGCGTCTTAGAAAAAGTGGCGCGGGAACTGCGTGATGGTCGATAGCGCGCCATTGAAGCGCGTTGTGTTGAAGCAAGCCAAGCTCCAACTCCATTTGCACAGGTATCCATCGTACATCGGCGAGTTGCATTTGCTGGGCTGGATTTCGGATAAGCCGGGAATACCAGAGTCGTGGTACGCTGTGATCAAATGCATTGCGAGGTCAGGAAGAGGGAGACGACGAGGAAGAATCTGGCGAAATGGAAAGTGACTGAGGCAAGAAGCCCAGCGCTTCTCAAAGCCACTGGAGAAAGTCTCTTGTGTGGATTGAGATAGAAATATTCTGGAAGGAACCCTAACAGAATTGGAGGTTCACAATGAAGTGACGAGATCTCTGAACGGACTGATGGTTGGCAACTTCAACGTTCTCAAGACTTCCAGAAGTAGTCTACTTTGGTCGGTCAGTTCGGAAATTTCTTGGAAACGCTATGAAGAATAGGACTAGAGAGATTGCTAGGAAAGTCTCTGAAGTCAGAAAACCACACCCTCTGGATTATCTGTGCATGCTACTGAGCTACCAACTGCCTCAGAGCTGTTCCGTATCCTAATCCCATACTTACTCAGTGAAACGCTTTGCGCTGCGAATGCGCGGGGCGAAGTTCGTCTCACTCCTCTTTTCACCAAGAACCCCTCAAGTCACAAGATCTGCTCGTGCCAGCGCCACCGTCACAGTCTTCACCGTCCCAGCGCTGTACGCACACAATAATGACTCGAACGATCACTGCGTATCACGTCTCAGGTCGGGACGACTTAACCTAGATCAACCCACACGTCTGCGACTCGTCGTACTACGACAGACATCTCTATGGTGCAAACGTCGCAGCTTTCACCACGACGCAGTACAAAGGACGCTTGCCGACGATCACGCAGTACCCCCGTGATGCCGCCGACCGCGAGGAGTGCCACCGCTACACGAAGCGATTCAAACCAGACCGCTACTTCAAGTTCAAGATGGCGGAGTGCGACAATCAAGTGCACTTCCTGCTGCTCAAGAATAACATTTGGCGCGAGCGGTTTGTTGCCGATGTCCTCCGAGGATGCCTGCCCGACACAGAGGATGCTGACTGGGACAAGTACTTTCCTCGTGGTCGTCCGAATGAGTATACATCGTTCAAAGTTTTCGTGAACGTGTTCTTTTACCACGCGGTGCCTGTTCGGTATGCCGGAACTGTTCGCAAGGGGGCGAGTGTCAACGTTACGCGGAATCCGGTGCCGAAGAACTACCTCTGGCTGATGCAGCTCGTCGAAACCACCATGGCCGACGCAGCACTGGCTCAAGACGACGAGTGCTCGGATTCCGACTCAGATAACTTGTTGGAGCTCATGGGCCGAGTCCGAATCGACGGATGACCATTGTCTTTTCGTCGCGCTCACAGTCGATAGCTTGCGCTTTGAGAGCTAGAATGTCAGGAAAGCTGATGTATCTTCACACAGTTAATTGAAGCAATGCAAGCGAAAAAAATATCAGTGTGCCTTGCGAGCATTGGAGGGTTTGTCACTAGTGCAGCGCGAAAGTGATAACTTCAAATTTATCATTACATGAATGACGGACTCTCTCGAAATACAGAGGAAGAGAGGACGAACGCTACTTGTGACAGCTCGTCCGAGAACGATCCTCCTGAGGCCAGCGATGCGGTTACTAATTCATTTAATTGCAGCACCTCCTTTCCTGTGTATTCCTTATGAAGACCACTATCAACTGGTAAACTTGAAACCCAACAAGATGTTCAAGTTTGGTATTGGCGTCGATTGTTGCGGAGACCTCACCGCATGCAATATTTCGGAAGCACCGAAGACAGCGACCCCAGTACCAATACGCCCATAGAAGTACCAAGAACGATATGCAGCAGTGTCGCTAATGCGTGCAGCGCCAGGAGCATGAATGCATGACCACTTCGCCACACATCAAGTGTCTTCGAATTGTATAGGAGAGTAAAAAAATAAAGCTTCCAAAAATTGTCGAAATGGATAGACCACCTGGACGATCAGCACAAGGCCAGAATGTACCGAGTAAACATGTCTGAGAGGGAAAACCTAGAGTTCTGATCCACTTGTTTCCCGATGGCGGTGCGAATGGCTACTCCACGCTTCAAGTATTCGCCCACTCTCACTGTGGAGAATTTTTTGTGAGCATACGCCGTGCCAGTGCAGTACGAGCGAAGAGTTCCAAAGAGCGATTGCGCCAACATCAACATTCGAGTCGCGCCGAGTTACAACTGCCGTCAAGTGTATTTGAGCTACTCGTACTATTAAGTTTGGCAGGAGGACCGTGGTTCTCAGAGACAGTGGCGCCGTGAAGCAGTAGCAGCAACTCGAAGACTTAGATGTAGCAATGTGAACTAAGGATCTAAGGATCTAAGGATCTCAAGGGTCGAAACTAAATGACACACAAACTACTGGACGCTTTCAAACAGTGTTTGCCGACATGTGGCCCCGAATCTAAGCTACTGGTAGCTACGCTCTAAATGGCGCACCACAACCATATCCGATGTGTACATTGTAGGTTGAAATTCGCAGGTTGACATCACTTGCGCTCGTGGAATGAGTTTGAGCGGTCTCAGCTGGACTTCAACGTGACTCTCTCTCATCCACGCACACGTATCATGCATCGTCTGCTCCCCCGGTCCGCTCAACTGCCTCTGTCGGAAAGGAAAGGAAGCCTAGGCCACTCGGAATCGTCCCGGGATACAGCTGCTTCGTGAAATGCTTGGTTGTGTTCAGTACGCAGACGCGAGATGTATGCTTGAGAAACGTGACGCTGAAGGTTTTTCTGAAAGCTCATTTCGACTCTTCACGCGGAGGTACTCCAACAGTATCAGCCAAGGTCATGTGAATGAGCTGGCAACACTCTAGCAAACAGTAGTGACGCCGCATCAAGTTTCTAGTTTGTACCACAGCAGTTCACGAAGTTGACACTGGCGTTGAAAAATGAACAACACCGGGTGATTTGCAAGATCAAACGAACAAAACGCCGAGCTTTAGCGAGCGATGGTGTATCGTTTGATTCCAGTACCTGTGTTGTTTTTTAGGTACAGTATCCTATTGATAGTTAGTTAGAAAGGAGATATTTCTCAGGGGCAGTGTCTTGCAGCAGACGACCGTGTGATTCAATACCTTCCCCTTCGTCATCATGGCGGTGTGTGCGTGCTACTGTTCACATGTATCCCATTGCTAACCATGTTAGTTTTGTCCGCGCTGATGTCGTTGCGTTTGGAGACGTGGCTATGGTGCCGCCAACGAGGTCAAGGTACTGTAGTATATAGTTCGAGCTTCTCGTTATCGTTAGTGCTTTCTTCTTTAGCAAAAGATTGGAAACGAGGAAATTCAGGAAGTGTTACGAACTTAGAGAATCAGCTGATCTCTGAGTAAGTGCTACCACAGCTGCAGGATAGTAGAGATTAACGGAGTGTGAAATAGAGTACATTTGCAAATAATCTCAGTGAGCTCCAATACTGACCAGGAGGGTGAGCTCATTCTCGACGTTCGTTGGAAGCGTCAACGACACACCATGGCCTTTCGATTATGAAGATATGTCAATAACCCACAAATCGAATCTTCGCCTCCTAATTCAGATTAATTCGAGTTGGTATCCCTCAGGAGTCATCATTTTGCAAATGATATATTCCGAGTTGTCGGGGTGGGTAGAGCCTGACGCACCAACGCCGCAGACACTGAGTACCCCCAGCAAGGTCTGCTTCTTGTTTACAGTACCTTCTGCCCAAACAATTGGGTGGTCTGTCTGCAATCGCCATGATCAAGAGTTGTCCGTGCACAGTTCTCTCTCGGTCGCTCGCGCGAGATTTTTCGCGCTAAACTGCTTGCCACCTCAATAGTCGCGAGCTCCACCGCTGAGCACACAGAGCAGGCGCCGTCGATCTTCAGCGTCACCTCCTTCGTGCTGAAGTCAAAGTCGTTTATGTACTCGGAGACTTTGGGAGTGGATGCCCTGCTTACTGCGAGGCACCCCCATATATGTATTTTATCTTCATTGAATCGACCCCCTTGGTCGTAATGTTGTTGGTGTACTTGATGCATATTGGGGAAGTCGCGACTACCTTGTTGATTGATTTGATGGTCGCGATCAGATCAGTTGTTCAGTTTGCTGTGGTGGCGGTGGTGGTAGAGCGAACCGAGCCGAGCCGAGCCAACTATTAGCACTGAGGGTGGCTACGAAGTCAGCACACACGGGACTTGCACGGTAGGTTCTGGAGAGTTGAGATGACCTCGGAGACGTAGAGAAATAGGCGAATGAACATCATACGAGGTCTACCTGACCATCAAGTGCTCGGAGAGAGCTGACTTGTGAGACAGCCCTCCACGAAGGAGAGAACACTTCCAGTATCCTGAAGTAAAGACATCCAGATATTGAGATTCATTATGAATTTACCATAGCTGGCGGTTATCGAGTTGGCTCATACTGCATTGTTGAGACTTGGGAGCACTTGATCTAATACTTCAAACATCGCGCACGCTCGTATCGCTCGTTCTTTTACTTGCGTGGCAAGCCGCCGTTCACGTGTGTTTAGCCTTGCATCGTGTATTTTTCATGAGCCTTTATAATGGAGGCCAGCCGCCAATTTCTCGCTTTCATAGTCATTTCTAAGTATCAAAATAGCTCTACGAGCAGCTCTTTCACTGCTCGCTGTGCTGTCCTGGCTTATCTGATCAATTGACTGGCTGGCTGGTTGAGTGTCTGTCTCTCTTGTCTACAACAATTACTGGTGGTGCGGCGAGTCCTGGCCGCACTTAAGGTCGGCGGCGCAATTGCGCGGGTACTGCTTGGACGGACGCTCAACCTGGATCGTCGTGTGCGTGATGCCATGCGCGAGCAAAAAGCCCTGCGCCTCGTGGAGCGCGGCGTCCGGGTCGTCCGAGATCAGATGCACGCTGAGTGACGGCAGTCCGGCGCTGAGCGACCAGATGTGCAGGTCGTGCGTGGCCAGCACGGCAGGCAGCGCGCGCAGACCATCCTCGATCTCCTCGGCGTGGATGCCGTTCGGCGTACCCTCCATGAGCACGTGCACGCTCTCCTTCACGATGCCGTACGTCGTGCCGAGCACGAGCAGTGAGAAGATAAACGTCGCGATCGGATCCGCGATCTGCCACGCCGGGTTGTACCAGATGAGTCCGCCGGCGATGCATACGCCCACGCTCTGGATGAAATCGCCCAGCGCGTGGATGTATGCCGCCTCGATGTTGAGGTTCTCAAGACGCGCCTTCTTGTGCTTCTTCTCGTCCTTCTTTCTGGCGGTACTGCCAGTCTCCAAGTCGGTAGCAGCACTACCGTGAGCGTGGCCGTGGCCGCTGCCATGCGCGTGGCCGTGATTCTCTTCGCCGTTTTTCTTCGCAGCGCTGCCGTGAGCGTGGCCGTGGTTGTTGGCACCACCGTGGCTATGGCCGTGGCTACCGCCGCCGCCGCCGTGGCTGTGACCGTGGCCCAGGATCTGCATCAGGATCAGGTTCACGAGCAGCCCGATGCACGCGACGATGAACATGAGCTTGCCGTTCACGTGCTCCTTCGGGTTCGGCTCAAGGCACTCCAAGAAGCGCTCAATCGCCGCGTACACGAGCACGCCCGTGAGCACCCAGATGACGAGCACGCTCGTGATAGCGCCGATCACCTCGGCGCGCTGGAAGCCAAAGCTCAGACGCGACGACGCCGGCAGCGTCGTAGCCCAGATTGCGAAGAGCGAGATGCAGAATCCCGCGACGTCCGAGAGCAGGTGCGCGGCGTCCGTCATGATCGCGAGACTGCCCGCGAGGAAGCCGCCGACGATCTCCGCGACCATGAAGAGCAGCGAGCAGGCGCACGCGAGCTGCAGCTTGCGCTGCGCGCTCTTGGCAGCCGCGTCCAGCGGGATGCGTCGATTCGCGCTGCGGAAGCTGCTGGATGCCGCGGCCTTGAGCGGCGTCGTCTCATCGGACGAAGAGGAGGAGGACGCGCCATGGCTGTGACCGTGTCTGCCCATGTTACTGTTATGCGTGTTGGCTGTCGCGTGGGGTCGCAGCTCTGTAAGTGATAATGAAGAGAGACGCGCCGTCGGAGCTGCTCGTACTTGTACTGGTAGTGTTGCGAGCTCAAGCGACCGGTTTCTTCGTTTGGGGCTGGTGGAAGGCAGACTGACTGCTTGACTGCCTGACTGGGTGCTGTACTGTACGGGAGCAGATCTTCAAAACGTATGGCGTGGACCACACCAACCAAAAGGGTCAGTAGAAAACGAAAAAGATTTTCTGAGCTCATATTAGCTTCGAGATCTTCCAGAACACTGTTTCAAAACAAGATTTGCCTAGTGTCATCTTCAGACAAACTGTATTTATTACAGATACTATAATCGCTTCTTGTAATCACTTTTATGTAAGCTCAAAAGTCATTTTCAGTTGTTCGGATACTGAACACCAATATGTGCAGCAAAACAGAATGCTTGTTGCACATTTGAGGGCAGCAGGCCTCTGGAAGGAACTCGACAGACGCATCAGCTGGAATGCCCACGTGCCGTCCACCAATCATCCCACGCTCTGCGCTGTTTGGTTATAGTGCACAACGAACGTCACTGGTGTTTGCTCCTTCCTGAAGAGTCCAGCGAATGCTGACGATAGATAGTGCCACTCCCTTTGGACCAAAGTCCGAACTCTCAACACAGTAACAAGCAAGTTTCTGAATATTGCGACGTACTCGTTCGCCTCTGGAAAACAACTTGAAAGCTTAATTCTCTTCGTTTCTTTAACACGAAACTGTCTTCGTCGACAACTTCGTTCACTTTCTTTCACCTTGTCCAACGAAGAGCTCTTTCGTCTACACGCTAGACAGAAAGATCTGTTCGCCACCATCATTACGAACGTTTCAAACCTCACAGCACAGAACACGGTCGGCGCTCATTCTCTCTCTCTCTCTCTCTCTCTCTCTCTCTCTCTCTCTCTCTCTTTGTCGTGACGTCATCATCAGTGAATCACCGGGTACGACGCACATGTCGCGACGCCGCACATGTTCTCGTCGCGCGCGATCTCGAAGAAGCCGTCCATACCCCAGGTCGCGCCCCAGCTGTTCTTCACGATCCAGTGCTTCTTGCCCTCCTCCGCACCGTAGCCCACGGCCAGCACAGCGTGGTTCACATCCATTTCGCCCGACTTGCAGTCTTTCGACTCATACACACCCGACTTGTAGAACCGGAAGTCCGAGACGACCTGAAACGCGATGCTCACGGGTCCCACGCTGCCCACCGCACCCTTAAGCTCCATCTCGTCGCGCGCCGTGATGTTCACGACGCTCTCCACCTGCGCGCCCACATGGTACGTGTTGAACTTGCACTTGCCCTCCTTGGCCTCGTACGGGTACGACTCCTCCGTGTCGATGCCGCCGTTATATTTGACATACTCGAATGCGTGAGACGGCAGGCCGCCGTTGCAGCCGTGGTTGTCGAACGCCTGCGCGCAGTCGAGCAGGTTCTGCTCCGAGAGCAAGACCATCTTGCCGTGCTTGAGCTTTAGGTGGCTCTCGAGGCAACCAGTGGACGAGAAAGTCCAGCACGAGCCGCACCTGCCCTGGTTCTTCACGGGGGACACCACGCCGTCATTACGCCAGTCCTTCTCCTCCGGCACGCTCGTGTACGTGAGTGGGGTGCTGTTCAGGAAAGAGGTACAGTAATATAGTTAAATAGTGTCAGTATAAATCGATGCATTAGAGATTGGCTCAAAGTGAACGTACTGGGACGTTGCCGAGCATTTCTGCGGGCTTCCGAGGTGCCATTTCTTGAATTCCTCCCTGCAATAATTGTCACCACAACAACCCATTCATTAGCTCAGAGATGACGTTACACAGCTCGACGTGCGCCGCAAATAACACCAGCAAGTCAAGTGCATTGTACCACGAAAGGTCCGCGAACTGGTTGAGCTCCATGGTGAACGAGGCGTCGTTCTTGGTGTTGTGGGCGGCCACCAAGCGCGCGTTCGCGTGGAAGATGTCGCTGCGCACTTCGTCCTCCATCGCCGAGCTATACGTCTTGCCGTGGGCGCGCTTCCAGGCGTCAAAGAGCACGCGGGCTTCTAGCGCATTCGCTGGAGCCTAATAGAATATCAATACAAGACAGGCCAGATGCAATATTAAGAAGCCATACGAAGTCGCCCTTGAACGCCCCATCAACACACACACACACACACACACCTTTTTGAGCTCCCACGAGAGCTCGTCCGCCTTCTTGTCGCATTGGAACACCGCAGGCGGGAGCTGACCCGCCTCGTCCTCACTGTAGCACGCTGACGGGACGGCCGCCGACTTGCACCAGTAGCAGTGTGCGGCGAGACACTTGTCCTCCGTCGAGAGCGTGTGGCAGTCGGCGTTCGCGGGTGCCAGCGGCTGGAAGACGAGTGGGTGCGAGCGCTCGCTCTGCTCAGTTGCGGTAGCAGTGATGAACGCACATGCAGCAGCAGCGGCGGCGAGGGCGAAGAGCGACGTCTTCATGGCTCTCGATCTGTTTCTCTCGTTGTCGATCTTGTTCTTCTTGTGAGGAACGAATCAGGGGGAGCTTCAACGTAAGGGTATACTGTAACTTTTCGTTTAGAGCGCTGCACGATACTACTCATAATTTACAATTGTAGACAAAGTCTCCCCGTTTTACTTCCCACGTGATCAAAGCATCATTGCCAACACAAGCCATCGAACGAAACGAAATGGACGCTGCGCATCGTGAGCGCCTCGAGCAGGCGCGGCTCCGCAATATCGAGTACATGCGCAAGTACGACGACTCATATACGACGCTGTGTGTAGTATACTGCAGGCTTGCGACCTGCTCACCATCGTGCTCTGTACGACTGTGACAATCGCTTGCAAACAGACTCGATGCCCAGAAAGCCACCGCGGAAGCCGACGCGTTCCTCGCGTCCGTCGCGCGCGAGTTCGGCGACGAGTACGCGACAGGAGAGAAGAGCTATGAGGACCTGCAGCGCGGTCGAGAAGCTAACGGTGGCAGCAACAATAGTAAAAAGAAGGCGATCTCGCAGCCGAAGAACACGAGCGTGTACGTCACGAGGCTCACCACGTATATCGCGTGCAAGCAACTCGGTAAGACGTTTCTACCTTTCACTCAGTGATGCTGTGCATGCCGCTGCTAGTGTCGCTATTGCAGTGCTCAAGTATATTATATTATTGGTGCTTTATATGTAGAGGGCATGTGCGCTAAGATTGGCAAGGTGCGGCGCATCAAGTTCTACAAGGACAAGCGCGGCGGTCTGAAGGTGCGTGCTTGTTGCGTGGTGACCTTTCTTACCCTTCAAGGCTCGATGGAATGTTACTGAAAGGTGTATTTGCGCTACATTTGATGGACTTTGTGTTCGTGTAGGGCGACGCGACCGTGACGTTCGGATCCCACGCAGCCATGCAAAAGGCACTCGAAAGGGTAATTCGCATTTGATGCCTGCCACGCAGCTCTCTTGAGTCTATGCCTGCGCCATTGTCTCTCCATTTCCGAACCGACAAGACGATCAAATTTGATTTACGCTCTCTCTCTTGCGGCGCTGGTGGTGATCAAACACGGACGACCCATGGACACTTCGATTGTGGTAGCTCAACCACTTTGAGATCAAGCCGGGCGTTCTCATCACGTACGTTTTGTTGTCGATTCGATCGATCAATCGCAGCCTTTACTTAAGCCGCTGCTTTCTCTAAACTAACGCTGTTCTACAATGCTGTTCTTGTAGTGCTGTCGCAGCGCAATTCGGCGCGAAGCCGGCATCCACGGCGGCTGAATCGATCATCGCGGGTGAAGAGAAAGACGAACACATTAGTGGTGGGGACGGCGAAGAGCCTCTTCCATCGTCGCAGCCCGAGCCTGAGCGGCTTTTCGTCGCAGCTGAAGCCCAGGAGGACTCAGTCTTAAAGCCTGCTGATGTACCCGACATGTCAATCTCAAGTTCATCATCAGTGGCAGAAGCCACTTTCGCGTCCGAGTCGGAGGAACAGGCCGCGAAGCTCGACCTACCGTCCAAGTCGATCATCCTCAAGCACGTGTGGGACCCACTGGAGCCGCAGGACACGACCTCGTTCTTCGACGAGCTCGAGCAGGACATGCGCATGGAGTGCACCAAGTTTGGCGAAGTTGATCATGTAAGTTCAGTTTCTGGATGTATCTGTTGGCAAACAAGCGATTGGTTGGGACCTGCGCGAACGAATACGGGAACTAACCGAGTTTATCAAATTTATTCATTGCCATACTAGGTCCACATTGTCGCCAATGGCTCCGTGCTCGTGCGATTTCACGCGCTCGAGTCTGCGATCAAGTGCTTGAAGATCATGAACGGCCGGTGGTTCGACGGTCGCAAGATCGACGCGAAATTCGACCAGTCGACGCCCGAAGAGCCCGAAGACCCGAACACAAAGCTCGAGGCGTTCTTCGCCGCGATCGGATGAGAACAGTCGTGCGTGTGTTCAAGAAAGAATTTGCTGTCATTTCTTCCTTCTAAACTGCTGCTTTTTCTTATTGTCATGAGGAGAAATAGTCGTCGAAGATGACGAAATTGTTGGGCTGCGGGAAGAAATCCGTCAGTCCGCAGTGCTTCCTCAGGAACGCGACGAGCTTCGGCGACGGCCGGTCGTATGCGAGTTGTCGTGGCTCAACGCGCTCAGTCTACAGTCAGCGTCGCCGTCAGAATAACAATAGGATAACCCAAACGTCCATCATCAGTATCCAGGTTGCTGCGTGTTGGGTGACGTATTCTCGTTGGCAGGCGGCTTCGAGTATCTTGAGATTGAATCGAACGTACCTCAAGCAGCCGCTGGAAGAGCTGCAATCCGATCCCAGAGCGCTGAAACTCCTCCGTCACGTAAAAGTCCAGGACGCAGAGCGGATCCATCTCCGAATACTCGCCCTTCGGATTCTGGTCAACAACAATTTATTTCATTAGTAGATGGAGCCAAAACAGGAAATGCATGGCGCGCATGCCCAAGAAACAAAGTGATTATGGCTATCATACCACATAGAAGAGATGCTTGACGCCGGTCTTGAGAAATCCAGTAGCTTCGCCGGTGCTCGTGTTGCGCGCAATGTAGAGCGTCTGCTGCTGCTGTTGTTGTTGTTGTTGTTGCAGCTGGACAGATGCAAAGAGTGCAGAGGACGTGATGGCGCGTCCTAATTGCTGCGCCTGTAACTCACATAGTGGTTAGACCAAGCTGATTGTAGCTTCACAGAAGACGAGTAACAGTGAGCTGTACGCACCACGGCGGAGCGCCCACCGAGCGTGTCCAGCTGCGCAGCGAGCATGGCATCCGCTGCCATGCGCGCCGCTGGGTCGCGCACCACTTCAATCTCCATGTGCCCAACACCTTATGTATCATTTCTATTTCTAAATCGAGAGAGTTTGTGTTTGTGTTTTGTAAGGAAAGCAATTTTTTTAGAAATAGAAATGGAAATGCTCGAGTGACTGCGGATGTGACGATGACGACGAACGAACCGCTTTGGCTGTACTTTGGCCATTGCTCAGCGCGTCGTCATTCCCGAGTGCCAACCAGAGCAGCGAAATCGCGTCGAGATGGGCGCCGAGATGTCCACGCCCGCCACGCAGGAGGCCACGAACCCGTGCGCTCCCCACATGGACGCGTACATCAAGTGCGTATTGCCAGCCTCTATATCGCTATATCAATGTGTAATAACCACTGAGCTCCCTCGCTTCCAATCATTTCACCATCCTCTTCATACTTTGTGGCATATTGAATAGATGCGTCGAGGCGCGCAATGCCGAGAGCGGCGGGCTGCGCGACGGCGACGAGTGCGAAAAGGAGGGCGAGGCGTATCGCGAGTGCCGGAAGAAGCTCAAGGAGTTCAGGCAGAGCCAGGCAGCAGCAAATTCTACCAAGCAATAGAGGAGGAGCGAAGCATCCGATAAATAATGAACAGAGATGACCGTACTTGGCTTGCTCCTGTTATCCTGCATCGCTTGTATTCTTACTGGCTGGCTACAAACTCTTACTACACACACGCACACATGGCTTATACACTTACTGCGACTATCCTATTGCTTGTCCTGCTTCTCTAATATCGCTTCGTTCATAATAATCAACTCCATCTTCATCTTCCTATCCTACCCGGTCTTCTTTTTTTTCTTCGTGTCTGTTCATCCGTCGCCTTTCTTCTATGCGTACCCCCTCACAAGGTCGCGCGTGGACAGGTGGCTATGGTTGCTGCTGCGGTGGCTGCGGCTCAGCACGTCGTCGTCCTCCGGGCGCACCGCGCTGTCGCCGCCGCTCTCGATGTAGTTGATCTTGCGCTTCGAGGCGTACACGTTGTTCGCGTACGCATACGCATTGTTGTTGTTGCTGCTGAATGGGACCGAGTCCGAGGTCGTGGCCGACGTCGAGCTCGTCATGTAGCGCAAGAACGCTGCGTTAGCGTGCGCGCTGTTGTTGTAGTAGTGGCTGTTGCCGCCACCGCTCGTGGCCACGCCCTTGCACGGCATCAAGCCACTACCGCTACCGCTGTGGCCGCTCTGAGACATGAGTCTGCTGCTCGTCGGGCGCACACGGCGCTGTGAGACTACCTGGATGTCCACGGGCATGAACGCGTCCGGGATGAGCCGGTCCGAGTTCGACAGGATCGACGCGATCGACGTGTCCGTCGCCACGGACATGGACCGCGAGCGGTCCGTGTGCGAAAGCAGCTCCATCATCTTCTCCTTCTCAAACGTCTGCATTGATAGCCAACGACAATAAAGCGCCATTAGTAACAACATAGCAAGCATGCGAGACAGCATTATAGCCAGACGAGTAAATGAACGTACGCTCTGCTGGTGGTCATGGTTGTCGTGGCTGGCGCCAAGACCGCATACGGAGAGCGTGGAACCCATGGTGTCTTGTGTGTGGTGAGGTCTTCCTAGTAAGCTGCGCGTTCTCAAATGAGCTGTTGGTGTCTGATGCTTCGCTTCGCTTCTCCTCGTGGGTCGCTCACCGGCCAGCTGCTTGCTTGCTGCTCCTTCGTGCGTAGCTCTTCCCCTTGTGAGGAGTGCGAATGGCGACCAGCCGGCCGGCTGTTTGGCGAGTGCGAAGAAAAATGCGTAAAAGGTCTGCTGTTGAGTGATCTGCGACGTGTGCAAGCTTGGTAGTTGTACGCGGTCAGAAATGTAGTTTATCATTTTGCTTTGAAAAAAAGAACAAAAGGGCGGTCGTGAAACGCTCCAAGTACAGTACATTTGCTGTCGCTTTTGTCTTTTTGGGGAAGCTGAAATTTCGACAGCATTTTGTCTTGTTTGAGCTGGTTGGGCACGACACCAGAACTTCCTCAATCGCTTGCAGTTTATATTTGCGGCGATTGGTTTATACCTGTGGCAATGCGCACGCATGCCCCCGTTATTCTTCATACAGTTGCTTGGCATTTGCTGCTTGTTTCTCTCGACCAGTCGGACCAACGAGTGACGACACGCTCGGAAACGGAAAGTATCTTTTTTTCTGGGTGAGGCAGAGAAAAAGGGATTGCAATTGCAACGCGTTGCAGCCATTTCGGCCACGAGGACTTTCGATCCTTCCGAAACAAAAAAAATCAATGGTCAAGGCGATCGCTGACTGCCTCGCCGCCTCGTGCTGCGTGGTGGCTGAGCTAAGCTGAAGGTATTTGCGGCAGAGATGATGGCGACGTCAGTCCGACGTCGCCGTCAGGACCTGCACCACGGCGAGAACCTTCACGCATCGTTGCGCGATTTGTGAACTCAGAAATCGCCAAAAATTTAGAAAGCAAGACAGCTTCGTGATCAAGCAGGACTCGGATTTCTTGCAGATTTCTTGTTTCTCTTCAGGTTTGGAGGTTGTGGCGTGACGCCTCAGCGTTTAGGGAGAATTCTGTTTTGCCGACTGTTGGGGTGCGGAGGTTGTCAGAGCGCGAAAGTCTCTATTGCATCATTTGTGAACAATATTTGTGCGTCTGATCATCAACGCACTCGACAAGTGTATGCTCACTTGGGCCGTCTGGCTGCACGAGAGTTCGTGAGAGCTCGTAACCTTCACGTATATGTCGTCGTGTGGCGCTCTTGACAAAGCTAATGAAGTCGGGCCTTGAACAGCCGCAGTTCGACAGACCTTGATGCAACGAGCGCGCACACCAGAAACTATTTGGTAAGGCAGAGAGAATAGTAATTGAGAATCTGTTGCAATCATGCCAGTCACGCCAATGACGCTCTTGTATCATTGCGAAACAAAAATCAATCGGCTGGATGACAAGGAGGTCCACATCCATGTGCATACAGCATTATTTACCGATCTGATTTGCGGCAGAGGCAACAAAAATGTTCAATACCTCCACGACATGGTCCGACGACAGTCCGTGTCGTTGTTGGTCATGGAATCCTTGGAACTTTCAAACTATGCATCTTCAATTAGAGAGGCAATGTCGTCTGCGATGGTGATGTCTCCTCCGTCCATGTTTGTCTGCACCATTGCCCTTACGTCGTTTTTTTCTCGCTGAACTTCGCTGGTGACCTCTTCGTGGTGCGTAACAAATGTTGTAACTTAGTGCTGCTCTCGTAATTATATTCCTGTAAGAAGCCGCAGTGACGACTGGATTTTAGGCGGCCGATCGATTCAGCGACTGACCCATGGACTCCACATCGGGAAGTATCTTTGTGGGATGAAGATTTGGTGCAGTCACGTCGTCCACGCATCTTTGATTCTGGATCTTTGTTCAGTCGTGCGACTAAGAAGACCAAAGTCCATCCATTTTGTGTGGCAGAGAACTCAACGCTGACGTCAGTCAACCAGCTTCACGAACCTGTGCGCACGGCGAGAACCTTCAGGCATCGTTGCAGGATCCTGAATATCAGAGAAGACCAAACTTCTGAAAGCAAAATGCCACACATAAAAAGCACATACAAACGTTTCAGAAGCTCTTCCCTCCTTCCGATCGCGACCTCGCAAATCATGTCCTCTTGGGCAGTGCAGCTTTGCTTGGAGCCATTGAACAACGGCAGGTGGTTGTGGCGTGACACCCTAGCAACAAACAATAATATATCTAAAAAAGTTGGAAAAAAGTTGCATGACAATATAAATATTACTTATTTTCTGCGGAGTTTTTCTGCTGCTAAAGTCCGCAGCAACGACGGACTTTATCTCATATAAATTCTCCCATAACTTACATTCTCCAATTTACGCTTTATAAGGAGGTGAATAAAGCTGACGCGCAAAATCTGTCACCAGTATAAGTTATACCTTGTACAGAGTAAGAAAAGCGGACGGCCACGTCCCAAAACCTAATACGCAAGGTAGAAGCGGCCAAACGAAAGCGAGTTCAGCCTCAATATCGGTAAGCCTTCATTGCGTGAGACTCTGTGAATATTAGCAAACGATCGACTTACAAGCGAGCGCGCGCTTGATCTGCGTCTGCACGTCACGAGACGACACGCATCCATACACACACACACACAGCAGCAGCAGCAGCAAGAGCAAGACTCCGCAACCCAACCCGATCCCTACCTATCCACATCGAAAATGGCTGCGCGCGTGCGTCGATGGAGCGACGTGGACGCGCACCGCCACTCCCACGACGAGAGCACCCGCACCGGTGGCGCGGGGGGAGCGAAGGCGGGCCACTTCCACACAGCGACGGCCGTCGCAGCAGGTTCGTCCTCATCAGCGCCATCGTCCTCCTCCTCGAGCGTCGTGACGCTCTCGATGATGGCGGAGCACGTGCAGGTGGCCGAGGAGGTGCAGGAGTGCGTGATCTGCCTGGATGAGCTCGAGTTCGGCAAGGCGCTCTTCACGGCCGAGTGCGGCCACCGGTTTCACTTCAGCTGCCTCCTGGAGAACGTGAACCACGACGAGGCCAACTCGGACAAGTGCCCGATCTGCCGCAAGTCGCAGACTCAGTGGCCCGAGCAGACCAAGGGGCTCGTCAAGGCGCACCCATTCTGTGAGTAGCGCAGCCGCCATTTCCGATTCATTCGTTCACACAATGGATGCCATCGTCACGTCACTAACCTACATACTTGTGTGTGACCTTTGTGTGAATTCATTGGCAACAGGTACAAACTGCGGCAAGCGCGGTACAGGCGGCCAATTCTGCGATGGCTGCGGAAACTCGCTCGCGCACACGCCGACGGCCCAGGAGCGCGCGCGGGCTGCTGCCCATGCGGCTGCCGCGCGCAGCAACGTGGTGGTAGAGTGCCCCTCCTGCCGCATCCGATGTCTCGTGAGCACAAGCGCGCGCGGGACGCTGCAGTGCCCCAATGGTCATTTGTTCCAGCTGCGCATGCCATCGCAGACGGGCAACTCGCAACAAGGCATGAACATGCGACAGAGCTTCTCGGGCACGACAGGAGGCGTCATCCCGCCACCAGGACCACCACCGGCAGCAGCTCCTCCCGGAATTGGCGGTGTCGGTCCTGGAGGCGCTCCAGGCGGATTGATCATGCGCCAGTGCCCGACATGCTACACGCGCGTGCAGATGCCCCCGGGTAGCCAGGCGGGGCAGTACATGTGTCCGCATGGTCACACGTTCTACTTCTCGCCGCCTGTGAACGAGTGGCGGCCTTACCAGTGAGTTGAAATTGCATAATGGACGCATGGACGATAGCGAGGATGAATGAAAAGAAAATGGTGACGATAGAAAAAAACACAAGCGAGTCAATCGACAAGCAGAGAAAGAGAGTGAGCCAAGTGAGCTCCTCAAGGAGATAAAGAGCCGAATTTCTATATATTTGTGTGTGACGGAAACGTGAGTTTAGCGGACATTCTGTGAAGCTGCCTACCGTACCTACGGAGCCTAGTGCGGTCCCTGCGAGATGAGCACGTCGCCGTTGATGAACGCGTCGACCCGCTGGAGCTTCTTGAGCGAGAGATCCATCGGGTATTTGTACATCTCGGCGTTGAGTGACATGCAGTTGGCCGTGCGCTGGTCCACCTGAATATACGTCCAGCACACGGGGACAAAGTCTTCCGCCGAGGACGCTGGTGTCGACGACATCGCAGACACGGTCGGCGAGATCGTAAGCTCAAACACGACACAGGCGCCGTGAGGGAGGTTCTCGAGCGGCGTCTGCATGTGCCACGTGATCGACCAGAGCAGCGACGATGGCAGCACCACGGGCTGCACCGACACTTGCTGCTTCATCTCAACGAGGTTGCGCTGTGAGTCGAGCACCGAGACGACGATGCGCGGCCGACTCAGGTACTGCGGGTTACTGATCCCGATATGCTCGACAAACACCGACACGTACGAGCTGTGGCGGATCCGCCCCGGCTGCTTGAGCAGGAACAGAACGGGGGTGTCGTCTCTCTCAGCGGATGACAATGCGGAGGACGACGCTCCCGTCGCTTTCTTCCGAAACGAGCTCAGTCTTGAGGCTGTCGACGATGAAGAGCTATTGTTGCTCGAGCAACCCACGCTGGAGATCGCGTTCTTCGCCAGCGATGCCTTGAGCCGCTGCGCTTCTTCCAGTTCGGAGGTCGAGAGCCCCGTTGCGAGCGCGCCACGGTCGAGCAAGTGCTTTGCGACCAGCAAATTGTTCGCTCGCAACGCAAGCTTCAGCGGAGTCTCTTTCTTTGCGGTCACCGCGTTGATGTCGGCGCCGCTCTCGATGAGCCAGAGCACCGTGCGCACAATGTCGGCTTCCACCTCGAGCTTCGTCTTGCCCACGTTCAGGAGCGACGCTTCTTCAGCAAGAGATGTTGAGCTGTCGTTTGCCTTATGGATCTCGCTGCTGCTGTGGTTGCTAGAGCTACAGTTGTTGTTCTCCTCTTCGGCATTCACTGAGATAGAGGATGCAGTCACTGTAGTGTCGAGTACGGTGGCTTTGCTCGGAGCGGTTGCAGGAGATGGAGAAACGGGGTGCTGCTGATGGTTAAGTGGAATGCTACCAATACCGCCGCTAGTAGCAGCAGCCATGTTGACGCGCGCTGCCAGGTGCAATGGACTTTCGCGTCGCCCTGCCAGGTTGTACAGGTTGCAAATCTGCTTGCGCAAACCAAAGTCGATGAACTCGAGCTTGCCGTACTTTGTTCCGCGGTGCATCGCGAAGATGCGCGACTCGATACTGCTCGGGATGCTGTTGCGCAAGTGCGCAAGCCACTTCTGGATCTCGAGCTCGTTTTCTGCTGCAAAGTACAAACGACCTTCCTTGTTGCGCCCCTCAAGCAGGTGCGGCGAGTGGATCTCGAATGCAAACGGCGTGTCCATACTCTTCTTGAATAGCGCGACACGCAAATCGATCTGCTTGGCACTCTTGCTCTGCAGCGTCGCGGGCTTATCATTCGGAAAGTAGTCAAGCTGCGGAAAGTGCGACTCGCTCACACTGAGCACGACAAAGCGCTTCATCCAGCGCGAGGTCTCACGACGCTTCTTCAGGTACCCACTGTAGATCACACCGGTCGGCAGGGCGTCAGCTTCTTCTGGTTCCTCCGCTTTCTTCGGTGCTAGAGTTTTCTGGTTGGGATGACTCGGATTGCTGACGTCATCGCGACTCTGATTGTTGTTGTTGTTGTTCCCTTCACTACTGCCATTTGCGCTCGCCAAGTCCGTCTCGCCTTTAGTATCTGACGACAGCGAAGCACGGGGTTTCACCGGTCGCTCTTCAAACACGCTTCGCGCTTGCACAATGAGGAACTTGACCATCTCGTATTGACCATGTCGGCACGCCTCGTGGAAAGCCGTGTTACCTTTGCCGTTCTTCATGTAAAAGAGCTCGTTCTTCGTCAGCACGCCCTGGTCGAGCATGTACTTCACAACGTGGAAGTCGCCGCATGCCGCAGCATGGTGAAACACCGAGTTGTACCCGTACGCTTTTGGCTGCAAGTGAAAGAACAACTCTGGGTTCTGCCTCAACTTCTGGATGCGATGGTCGGACTCCTCCATCTTCGAATGCTGCGTCCAGGATGTGCCTCCTGCATTGCCTCCGCTTGCCGCGACTGCGAAGAGCGACGCACCACGAAAGATGCTGTCGACTTCAGCCTCCCATCGCTTCACGCGGTTGTGCCGACGCCACGCAACTTGCACTCGCTTCGCGGCGAGCTTGAGCTCCCGATACTCGCGCTGCAGCAGCCAGCTCTTCGCCCAGTACTGTAGAACCATGATGCTTTTCATCGTCGCGACGTAGTGACAGCGGCAGATCCACCCTTGCATCGCATGTTGAAGTGTCTTCATAGCCTCGCGCCGTTGATTCGCTACATGCTTAGCAAATTGCTGGCGCCGCTTGCTCTGAGTGTACACAACCAGCTTCCGAAGCTGCACAAACTGCTTGCGCATTTTCCACTTTCGCACGAGCGCCTGGAGTTTCACAATGCGAAGCTTGAGCATCTTGAACTTTGTTCGCTGAAGCACCTGACGCACAAAGGCTGCGAGCACGATCGATGCCTTCTTTCTGTGCAGGAATTCGCGTCGCATCTTCACCGAGCGGTACTCAGACTGGATCTTGATGATCGCTCGTCGCTGACGGAGGTACACGCGGCGGCACCTCATCATGCGGTACCACGACTGGATTGCTAAAATCGAGCGCTCTTTCAGCTTCCTTGCACGCTCCGCAGCCGTGCGTGAAAGGAAGCCGCGTAGATGCTTCTGCACCATCACGGCTGCTTTGCTGAGCGTCGCCCATTCAACGAAGCGCTTGTGCGTGAGGAAGCGCATCGTTGCACGAAACACACAACTCGCCGCGTGCTTCAGTTTGCTATAGCGCTTGTGGTGGCTGAAGCATCGGAAGCGCACCTGGATCTTCAGTGCGGCAGCTTTCATCCTCTGGAAACGCACTTTGTGCGCATGCATTCGCCACAGCGCCTGGAACTTCCGCACTCCCTTCTTGACCACTTGGTACTTTCGGTACGCGATCCGGCAACGCACGAGCTTCGCCTGGATGATCACGGTTTTTTCGATACGCAGCGACGCCACGTACGCTTCAAGCTTCTCGATCTGCCCGTAGCGCAAAAAAACCTCCTGGCGACCCATCGCAAACACTTTCTTCCCGAGGATCGATGGGTTCTTCTCTTCGAGCCACTCGACTGCAATCTGCTCACACGCGTCTCGCATCAGCTTAACATCCTTGCGCACATCCACAATACTGCCCGCGTATTTTCTCAACGAGAGCGACCAAAAGAGCTCGAAGAAGACGTCAAAGCGCTTTCGAATTGGGAACCCTTCCTGGCGAATGCGAACAACTTCCAACACACCACTGTAGATTAACTGGTCTCGCACCAGCTCGCAGCTGAAACCTCCAGGGAACTTGAGATTGTTGGGCTTGATGCACTTGATGTAGTTTGGTGTCGTGTGCCACAGCACTTCCATCAACTCCGACAACTGCAATCGGAAACGACTCGTTACCGTCGAGGTGCCCGTCAGCGCAGCTCCTTGCTTGCCTTTGTTGGTTCCACCAACCGAGCTTGACGCTGGAAGGGTGCCGCCTCGCTTCTGGGGAGCCTTGCTGTTCGTGACGGCGCCATAAATCGCCTGAACAAGCGACTGTGAGCTCCGCTTCAGCAGATCCAGTAGATCGTCATGCAGGTTGTCGGTGTTCTTCGCGATAAAGTCGTGGATGTCGTACACAACTTCGCCGGCGTAGTGCCGGATCACAAACTCATCGCACTCAAAGCGCGGCTTGGTGTAGTTCGGATGCTTGTCGAGGTGCTGTCCGTGGTAGATGGTCAGCAGCTGCTTGTCGGTCGTCTTGCGCTTCAGCAGCATTTGCTCTTCGAGTAGCGGCAGCAAACCGGTCGGTGGCCTCTGGATCAAGTCCAGACACTGTTGGTTGTCCTTAAACTCGACGATCGAGAACGCGATGCCTTCGTTCGCGTACCGCTCCTGCTCGAGCACGAACACGTGCTTGTTGAACTGCTGTTGCAGCGTCTCGTTCGTGAAGTTGATGCAAAGCTGCTCCAAGCTGTTCTTCTTCATCACTTCAAAACCGAAAATGTCTAAGATCCCGATGAATGCTGCAGTAGATGCCGCGCTCTTGGACGAGCTCTTTGGCTTCTCTTGCGCAGTCTCCGTATGCTCCTTCGCACACGCGTTGATGCGCGCAATGAGATGGTTGAACAATTCGCCGTACAGGTGCTTGCAGAACGCATCCATTGCATTCTTCGCCTGATCCGCCGACAACTTGATCTCCAAAATGCTTCCTCGCCCAGTGATAGTCGTCTGTGTCACCATTTTCTTGGCAAACTCCTGCGGCTCGACGCCAAGTAATGCTGACACATGCGCCAAGTCCACGCCCTGGTCACTTTCAGGAAAAATCGGGATAGTCTTTTCTTCCGACGACGACGACGAACCAGCACCACCGCTCTCGTCTTTGACAGACTGAAACTGAACATTGCCCAGATGCAGCACAGCAGCTAGAATCTCGAACATCGGCATCTGGAACCCGGCCTTGTCCATGCCGAGCTGGGTTAGGCAGCTGCGCAGCTGGTCAAACTCCACTGCGTCGTCTACGCCGTCTACTTCAACACAATCGCCGTGCGTCAGGTACGTATAATTCCACACATCGCCTCGCAGTTTCAGTCTATTTTCCTCTGCACCGCCAAGACTCGCAATGCCGGCAAGCAGCTGGTAGAAGATATGGTAATTGCGCTCGTTCGCCTGCGGCATCACAAGTCGCGTCTTCTCGAGCAGAAAGTGGCGGATCGACACGCCGACCATGCGCCCGTCACCGTTGTAGATGATCTGAATGTACTTGCCGAAACGACTTGAGTTGTCGTTCCGCGACGTCTTGGCGTTCCCGAATGACTCTAAGATCAGGTTCGAGAGCACAACACACTCCTCGATCTTCTCGTGGACGTGCGCTGCGGCAGCATTCGAGCTGATTGTTCCACCAGAAGCAGCAGCAGACGCGTGCTTGCTGGCAGTTGCGAGGTATTTCATAATATACTTGGACGCCTCGGTTTTTCCTGCGCCGCTCTCGCCACTAATGATGATCGATTGCGGGGTTCCTGATCCTGGAATCACGCCCTTCATACCGGAATACGCCCTCTCAGCAATCGTGAACAAATGCGGCGGTTGCTTCGACAAGTCTGTGAGCCCCTTGGTCTGCTCCATGAAGCCCATGACGTCGTACAGCAGCGGGATCGTCTTGTACGGGTTAATCGAGAGCAAGATGTCGGCTGTAAACGTGTAGATCTTGTCCATTTCGAACCGTTGTCGAAGCACGCTCAAGAGCGGCGCCTCGTGCATGTTGTTCATCGACGCAATGTCTTCATGGTCGACAATGTGTGACGGGTCGAACGTGTACAGCTTGTTGAGACTGAGCGTCTGGAGCTTCTCGTCAGGGGCGTCTGGGAGGTACACGTCCGCGCTCTGCTGTTCCACGTTGATCATCTGCACTTCACCGATGCGCCAAAGCACTTTCGGGTCCGTGACCCACACTTTGTTGCCCACAAGCAAGTGGTTCGGGTTCACCTTGCCGAGCACGGGAAGCCCGATACCTGACACTGTTGACGTCGACATACTCGAGAGGCTGTTCGCATCGTTCGCCTTACCACCAGGCTTTTGCGATGGCGACTTGGCCGGCGCCGGCATCGTCTTGTGTGCACGGAACATCCTTGCACTGAATTCGCTGACCTGCCCACTCGCTCGCCTGTCTGCCTGTTTGCTGTCTTCGCGCGATCCGAGATGTCGGGGGTTCCTACGCGTCGGTAGGAAAGGAAGACACCAGCCAGCCCGCGCGTCCGCTCCTTTGCTGTCAATCAGGCCACAAGGGAAAAAATGATCCACTCGCTATCTTGCTGGCTACGACGGCGGTGGCTTATCCAAAGGCGACTCTCACGACAGTCGTTATGAAACCACGCGAGCAATTAAAGCGATTGACCCTTGCGAAGCGAGACACAAATAGATAGAGCGCGTGAGTTGTGTGGCTGATGACGGTTCGATCATCAAGCGACGCGCCATGCAGAGCGCTTCTTGGCGCAGGTCAACACAGTCACCCGTTTCTTGCTCCAGAGATGGCGCTTGCTTGCTTGAACACATTGGCGACGATGATAACGACACGCGTCGTCGTCGACTAAGTATGCGGAATTGTCTTGGCGCTCTTGACTTCACCTCCTGGTGACTGAAGTGACAACTTGCTGTGAAACAATCACTCCCTCTGTGTCACTTTTACAAGCCACTTTTTCCAGACGGATTACCTGTTGAAGTAACATTCGACATGGCGATCGAGCTGCTGCCGCGATCGATCACAAGGAATATCCATTCAACACCGGTGAAGCCGATAGCGAAACGAGAAGTGGCGGCGCAATGCACGGCGACCTGCGTGGCTTCTGTACGTGATATGCAATCTCTACAACCTCTCTCGATGCACATATCGTGTGTATACGCCTGTATGTGGGTGTGTTTGATAACGCCGTAATCTTCATGACAAAGCGACTAACAAGTACCTTTGAATTGTGCCACGTGGCCGGTCGCTTCCTCTTGTGCGCACCGCTTGCTGTAGATGGCGCTCCTGTGACGTATGCGCTGTCGCTGGCGGTCGGCGCAGCGAGTTCCGCGAGTCTCATCTTTGACCAGGGCCGTCTGTTCATCCTTGGTACGGCGTTTGCTTTACAAGGATCGCTTTGTTCATGTGGAATGTGTTCGACTGACCAATGCGTATCTTGGTTTCATTCCATCCCATGTCTATTTGACGACTATAGAGCGCGATGCGATCCTGAATCGACTGCAATACTGGCGACTCTTCTCGAACCAGCTAGCGTTCCACCAGTTGAGTGCAGTGTACTAGTATTGCTTGCAATGTATCTTCACGATGAATCTGACATCACGTTCTGCTTAATGTGCTGATTGAAGTGGTATCGCAGTGTCGTTTGGCCTCTACGTCATCTTCCAGTTTCGCATCATCGAGCGCCAGGTATGCGCTTCACAAATGCATGCATTTGTGCTTTTCTGTGTATTGTCGCCGTTGCTAATTGTACTCGGACGATTATTCTGCTGGTTGGCGCAGTTGGGCTCGCGCAAATTCGGGAGCTTGCTGATGTTCGTCCTCCTGATCACGAGCGGACTAGAGCTTGGAGCGCTCATGTCTTCTCCAGCGCTCGCTCGCCAGATTCCAGGCGGACCCTACGCGCTGCTGGGCGCGCTCTTTGTGTTCTTCAACAGTACGTCCCCCCCTTGATACCTTTCGGTATCAGGGTTGCCGTTGATCCTTTTGAAGACTCACCTTTCTTGTCTTGTTTTGACTTATACAGAGTACATCCCCAAGCTCTACCCGCGCAACTTCAGCTTCTCCGGACTCAACTTCTCGGATAAATCGTCCACGTACCTGCTTATGATGGTGATGCTCGGCCGTAACCCTCGCACGCTGCTCCAATTCGTCCCAGGTGCACTGCTGGGTGTGCTGTTCAGCTCCACGCCGCTCGCAAAGCTTCGTCTGCCATCGTTCCTCTGCAGTCTGTTTGGGGTACGTCATGCCACAAACGTGTCGTCACTGTTCGTGTTCCCACTGGAGTGGTTCTTACGAATATTAAATGAACTTTGATGCCAATACAGCTCTTCCACCCGCTGTTCGACGTTGTCCCAGCGAGCGCTGTCGCGCTGCAGCGCCAGCGTCGCGTTCTCGAAGCGCAGCGTCGACTCGGTGTGCGAAACAACCAGCCGAACATGCCAGCGGGTCAGGGTTTCCGCGACCAATTATTACCAGGAGCTGGTGGTATGATGGGAGGCGGCGGTGGTGGAGGAGGTGGTGGCGCCATGCTGCCACCGCGCATGGCAGCCACACCGCCTTCGGAGGACGCGATCCAGCAACTTATGGTACGTGAATACCTGAGACGCTGAACAAGGTTATACGAGTCATTGGCTAACTAACTGTTGTGTGAATCTATGTTTTCATGCAGGCGCTTGGATTCGATCGCGAGCGCTCCATTGCGGCGCTGCAAACCACCAGCAACAACGTCGAAGCTGCTGCGAACCGCCTGCTGAACGGTGTATAGAGAGAAAACGAGCGCAAAAAAGATTCAGAGAGAGAAAGAGAGAGAGAGAGAGAACACAACGAGAGTGGAGCTATTCCATCTTCATCCCACATAGCACAACAGACACACCCTCGCAAACCACGAGCTCAGGAAGACAAGCCATGTGCATTTTCACTGTCTCTGTTACTTACTGGTGGTATTATACATTTCACATTCATCCACACAACTAAGTGTGCGTATGCTTCATAACTTCATTGTTCCTAACTATTTCGATTTGGTTGATCTGTCTTCGACAAACCATCATGGCCCAACTTCCAGAGAAGCACTGGGTGCACATGGCTTGCTTTCTTCATCCACCTTCAGTTCTTGAGTGGGCTCTTCAAAACTCGTGACGGGTGTCTCGCTCTTCTGCTTCTTGTCTGCAGGCGAGTGGGTTGCCGACTCGTCGCTGCTGCTTGAGGACGCGGAGCTGGACTCGACCACTTCAGTGAGCTTCCTGAGCGTGTGCAGCCAGTTGCGCTTGGACATCTTGGACTCGGTCGTGAGCGTCACGAGGTCACCGTTCGATTTGGTGACCAACAGCATGAGCGGGAGCTCTTGCGGCAGGTGAGCGCCAAACCTCGCGATCTTCCTCTGCATCGAGAGCTTCTGCACGTCCTGCACTTGAATGATCGCGAAGTGGCACTTGAGCCCCGTGTTCTTCGCTGCGTGCACTGGCGACGGGTAGCAGAGCAGCTGGTTCCTGTTGGCGACAAAGAGCACCAGTCAGCATCTTGAAGTCACACACATATACACTAGTACAACTAGAAATACACACCAAACGTACTTTTTCAGCAGGCAGTAGAAGCGCTTGTGGTGCACGAACACGTTGTGCACGGGGAGCGTCAGGTAGCCCTGTTCGTAGATCGTGTCGTCCGGGAGGCCAGCGAAGCGCGACGCGCACTGCGCGAGCTGCTTGCCGAGGCTCATCATCTTGCAGAGCTCCGCGGCCGAGTAGTGGTAGCAAGCCTTCTCGTCATCCGTGGTCGTCGGGCGCTCAAACTCCTCGCCGATCTCGTCGTCGCACGCTGGAAAATGTACGCGCTTGTCGCGCGAGTCCGAGCTGCCGGTGCTGCCGCCACTACCGCCACTACCGCGGCGACTGTACTTGGAGTTGTGCAACGGGTGCGGCTCGCGCAGCCCGATTGCTTCAATGTACGCGTTCCACTTGGCGGCGATGGACGACGTCGACGCCGAGGACGAAGAGGTCTTTTTGAGACTCGACGGCAGTGGCGCCGTGCACGCCTCCCGGCCGCGGCTCTTGGCCATCTCGGTCCACTTGTTGGCGGTCTTCATGGCTTGGCGCTAGCTGGTGGTGTTTGGTGGTGGTGCTTGTGGGGATGGCGCGGTAATATGAAGAATGGGTGAGAGGTAGTTGGTAGAGAGGGCTGGTTCTGGTTCATGAGCGAGAGTGCCATGTGCATGCCTGAGTCTGTATCGCCACTCCCAAGTGTTCATTTTTTTTTGCGTGGGTTCGAAGCCGCGGTACGTACGTTTCTTTCTGCTGTTGCTGGACGCATTTTTTCTTTTGGCATCTTCACTTGGAGTTTGTATGTGAGATGGAGAGAGAGGGCGGAAGATGGGCGAGAGCAGCTTGAAGATCCCGGGAGAAAAAAAGGCAACTTGGCTTGGTGCGCGAAAAACTGGAAGCTTTGGTGTCTACATTTAGACAAGTTGTCACACTTTTTAGCAAAAAAACGCTGTGTGAATGTCATTTTTTGATGGATGCAGCGGATTCAAGCAGGCAAAATCCTTGGACTTGAGCCGTGAGGAACTCGTGTGGACTATCGAGCGATCCATACATTCATCGTAGACTCGGCGACGAGCCTCACGGACACAAAATGCACACCTAATATGAATGGGCGGCATCTGCTCCGTGATCGTGTGGAAAAGTCCAAGCAATCCGACAAAGAACTGTACTTTCGCTATTCCCCCTTTGCTTTCCAAGATAATTTACACTGCTGCTGTAGCAACGGTCAGCGACAAGGCGGTGAATTGGTTCTCCGATCTCCTTGGTGGCGATGTCGAGTTCACAGCGAGGAACTGACAGTTCAGCGGCGTGAAGGCCGAGCCTGAACCTCGATTCACAGCCAGTAAGTTGTGCTGCGGCATGGAGCGAAGGACTTCACCTGCAAGAACCTTTTCCTGGTGAGCTATATCGTTTTGCACGGCTGAAAAAGTGCATATATTTGTTACACACGGAAATGCAGCCAGAGAAACATCTCGGGTTCCCCAGTTGAGCAATTGCACGTTCATTTTGGCTGGGGCGATCTCACATGCCTTCACCACCCCAAATGTTATCTTGAAGCTATGACGACTGTTAAAATCTGCCATCTAGTGAGAGCTGTGTATGATATTTGACGATTTCATCAGGACAAACGAAGTGTCGCTGCAGACGAGCTCGCTCGTGTCTGTCTGACTTTCAATTCGCTCAGTGTCCATCGAATGTAAAGAATTGACTGAAGAGACTCTCAAGAGCCCTGTATGACTGTGTGTATTTGATCAACTCACGCTGTGTTCATCAAACGTGGGGAAATTGACTGAAGCAGCAGGCGTGGAGAGCCAACCGATGAGATCCAAGGGCGAGTGTGCTGTTTCATCGATTTAGCCTGATTTTTTCAAAGCAATTCCCAACAAGAGATAATTTGATAAATTACTGGGATTGCTTCCCAATCTGGTCTCCTGATCTTTTGTAAAAACAAGGAAGTTCAACATTGAAGGTCGACAGTACCATCCAAGAGAATATGCTTTACCAAAGGTTCAACCTGCTCCTCTGCCCGCGCGCATCCTTGCTATCTGAGAATCCAACTCGCTTACTGCTCTTCCTTCTCTTCACGAGCTCCATGGATGGCAGCGTCGTATCCACGATGCCGCCCAGCAACCCGCCACTGATGCCACAAGTCCTCGAGACGCGGCATGGCGCCGATCTCCAGGTACACGAGCACGTTCACGTCGCCAGGACTTTCACAACCGCCGCTCTCCTGGAATACGACGATGCCGTCACACACGGACAGCACGGGCGACGACACACAAATTGGCCGCGCGACGAAATTCACATCCAGACAGTCGAACTTGAGCCGGGACGAGAACATGATGTCCGTGCCGAAGAGGAACTTGGTGGACGCCTCGACATGGTGATGGCGATGTGAAGCGAGGAACGCAATCGTGTCGCGCATGAACGCGCTGTCCATGTGTTGGATCGACTGCCGGATGCGGCGCGCGAGAATCGGCATCATCGCTGCCATTCAAGAACGTGCACTTGACTGTGATCAAGTCTGTTGGGTCTCTTGACGGCACAAGCGAGAAGTCGAGCGAAACCATGACATCGCGCGTGCTTCGTGACGCGACCGAATCGAATTCGAGAAGCAGTTTTGTAGTTTGGTTGGTAGGGTGTCGTGCTAGCAGGCAAATCGTATTTGTCTCTGGCTCGATGTGCATCCTGCCATCGACCAGGAACGGATAGTCTTCGCGCAGCAGTTGCTCAAACGAATGCCTGAGCTGCGCAACGTCGTACGCATTGCACTCAACACCGGCATTTGGCTCGCTACTGCCCTTTTGCTGATCGCCAGTGAGCGATGGGAACACGTATAGCACGTGGAATGAGTACGCATTCATTCGCATGTCCATGATGCTCAAGCACGTGGTCCAAGCCGGTGCGTCGTCTGCGGTGAAGCTGCTAGTGCTGGTCTTCGAGGTCATCGTTGTAGACTAAGCGCGTGGAGTTGTCGGACATGTGGCGTTCTTCACGACGTGCAGTGCAAAGTGAGATGGCGAGAGAGAGAGAGAGAGAGAGAGAGAGAGAGAGAAGAAGTTGGTGTGGATAGTCATGCTCGGAGAAGAAAATGTTATCGAACGCTGAGTGGCAAGTAACTGACTGAACACGAATGCGTTCACGCATCACCGCCGCAGTTTCGGTAAGCCTCCTGATTTATTCATATTGAAGCATACTGATCAAATCTTAAAGCTTACTGGTGGCAGTTGGTTCGTTTCTCCAGAATGGAACTTGCTCCCAGAGCTTCAGCAGTCTCTTCATCGCGTTCGTCTCGAGAAAAACAACCAAGTCGAGTCCATGCGCACCGCGGATGCCATCCATAATGATCAGCAAGCCTTCGAACATTCGCAGCTTCGGCATGCCGACGTACCACGGACGGCCTCCGAAATCTGCGTCGTACATACCGGAGTTCGCCCACGAGGTGCAGATTAGCTCTGGACCGAAGAAAAAGTCGTCCGCCAACAGCACGTCCGAGAGGTTGTCCCGCGATGTGATGAACTCGATCGCATCACGGAGGAACGTCTCGTCTCGAAGCAAAATCGACTGCCGCACGCGCTTCGCAATGTTCATTAAGGAGGCTGCGCTCAGGGCTTCGAGATCATGCGCTTCGTGCACAGAGAATGCGTTCGAGATCACATTTCCAGCGTAGTTGTCCGGTAGCGGTGGTGAGAAGCGCTTCCGAGCGTTCACACACGTCGTGAACTTGACACTCTTGCCGTGACCGCGCGCCTGCGAGATCAGGATGATGAAGAGCGCTTTGAGCACGTCGACAGTGCTCACATATACTCCATTGTTGTCGTCGGAGTCCTTTGCTACCAGTGACGCCGTCGCGACCGCCTTGATCTGCTTCATCTGCTCCGGTGAGATGTGGAACACGTGCTGCATCGTAGTCGGAAGCACTGGTGGCGCTGAGGTTGGTGGCGCAGGCGGTTTGAGCTTGAACTCGGGATGCGGCAGAAGTGGACCAATACCTTTGCCAAAGAGTAATGATCGATCGTGGCACACTTTGGTGCGCTCCTCCTTGGCGACACCTCGGTAGAACTCGCCCCAGACCTTCATGAACGTGAACATGCCCTCGCCGTCGAGCAATGTGTGGTTCATGTTGACACCGAGCGCGAGGCCACCGTCGCTGAGCAGTGTCGCCTTGATCGTCACGAGCTGTAGATCGTCGCGCTTGGCCATAAATTTGTTCGAGAGCGACGCCATCGCACTCTCGGTCGTGATGTCTGAAAGCGCGGTCTTCTCGAACGGGATGGCGCGCGCAGTGTCATTGAGCGTCTGCTTGACGCTCGCGACACCCGTCGTCGGATGCACGTGCAGCTCACCGAGCAGGATGCGATACTCGTTCTCGATCACCGCCCGGAACGACTGGTGAAGACGCTCGAGATCGAATGGAAGTGCGTTCGTGCTGCTACGTGGGAAGATGTAGAGCATTGTGAGGCGGAACGAGCTCATGACGGCGTCCATGGGCGACAGCGGTAGCAGCACGGCATGCTCTCTATCGGTGGCAATGCTGGTGGCTACTGCTGCTGCTGTTGTAGCGCTGGAGCTGGACGCCATTATCGAAGAAAGAGCCGAGCCTAGGACGTTTTTGAAGCCGAAGGTGTTGATTGACGAATGAAAGCTCGCGCCCTCCCGAAGAAATCGCCATCTTATAAGCGATTTGAATTGGTGGAATGCTGCTACCGTTAAAACGAAACTTCAAACCAATTTTCACAAATCAAATCGCTCGCCGATATACCCGGATGGTTACGACATACAAACGCTGTATTACACTCCAGGCCAAAAATATACGGCCACCCACCTTTTTCCTCATAACTTTGCGACCACTAGGAGTTTAGCGATGCTGTTTGAGTATGTTATGTGACTGACTATACTGTATCCCTCTGCCGTGCGAACAACCCCATTTTCT
>JAADWP010000231.1:0-33840 GCA_023336215.1 Globisporangium iwayamae | reverse complement strand
GGTCCACCTCAACATCTCGCGTGCACCCATCAGTCCCTGGCCGAGCGCTCGTCACGGCCACGTGCGCATCCTCGACTGGCTGCATGCGAATGGGATCCTGGATGAATCGAAACTGGACGCTGCGATCCGAGTGAGTGTGCGCTTCGGCCACTTGGAGGTGCTGCAATGGTACGAGCGCACTTACCATGGCAGCAAGTGCCGATTCTACGCCAAAGAGCTCCAGGACGCAGTGCAACGTCAAGAGGTCAAAATGGTTGAGTGGGTTCTGCACAAGCGGCCGGAGCTG
Organism: Globisporangium iwayamae; assembly: GCA_023336215.1. Lineage (NCBI taxonomy): Eukaryota > Oomycota > Peronosporomycetes > Pythiales > Pythiaceae > Globisporangium > Globisporangium iwayamae. Next base: position 33,554 of record JAADWP010000231.1, on the reverse strand, counting down.
AAGGATGAGGTCGTCGCAGGTTTGGGCGACCGTGAAATTGAGTCGTTTCGAACACGTTAAACCAAGGTCCAGGCGCATATCAGCAATCGGACAGATCGACTGAAGAGCAGCATGCATGCGCTGGAGCTGAGTTTTCGAAACGAGATTGTCATCTCGGATTTCCTACATGATGGTTTAGAATCACAAAGCACGACAGTGTGTGAAGCAAAGTAGGTTTTTGCCTCCGAGCCCTCGCAGTCAAAAGAAGAAATTCCAACCTTCGTTTACTTCAACCAACCAAGAATAGAGTTAGAATGAACTGCCGGTCGACACAAACCGGAGCAATACATATCACCAGAGCTTATCGTTCTCTGTCTTCCCCATGCATATCCTCAAAGCTTCTCGTCCTGCAGAACCGAACTCTCACTGGTGATGTTGTGTCGTCGCTTTTCACCAGCAGCTGTTGTTCTGTTCCAAATGGTGCGCTATAATACAAATCGCGCGTGGCACTTTTCAGATAGTGCCACCTTGCGATAGTGCTCAGGAAGTTGTCTTTGGGCACTATTAAGAGGTGGCAATGGGAGAGAGGGTGTTCAGACACACAAGCAAGAAAAAGGGGGAGGGCCATTTCTACTATCGGATCGTCCCATCAAACGAAAGAAGGCGAAAAAAGCAACAAGAGCGCTTCCTTCCAAGTCGCTCTCTCTCTCTCTCTCTCTCTCTGTGACCCGATCGCTCAAGACACCCGCCTTCTCCACGTCTGAGCTTACGCGCGTCTTCCAGTGACGCCGTCCTCCCCCCCTCCTCTCTCTCTCTCTCTCTCTCTACCTCTCACTTGCTTGCTCCTCAACCGTACGTCTTCCTTTCTGGTGCGTTTCGCGTTAGTCTCTTGTCCTGTTAAAGGGTGCGGCTTCCGCGGTCTATCTCGCTGTCTGTATATGGATGGGATGAGCGCATATGTCTATGTGTAAGTGCTGACTTATGTACCTCTTTCTCTGTATGCGCTCGTGCGTGTGCCACTTTATTCACTGCTCACGTTGCACAGACACTCAGAAGCCATCCACTCGCCCGTCGCTATGAATGGAAACAACAACAACAACAAGCACCTGGGCTCGCGCGCTACCACGCACGTGCACTTTGACAAGTCGGTGATTCGGTCGTCGGGTGATTCTGACAGCGGTGGCAGTGGGCGGGCGTCGGGAAGCGCCCCCGGATCAGCGACAGCGGCGGTCGCGGCCGCGGGCGTCATCCCGCAGCAGCAGAAGCGCAACAACGTGATCCGCAAGATCATGCAGCAGACGATCGGCGAGAGCTTCGAGCACGCGTCCGTGCCGCAGATGCAGTCGTTCGTGAACTCGGTCGAGACGTACTGCGCGACGACTGAGAGTCTCGCGAGCCTCGGCAAATCGCTCTACACGTCGGCGTCCATGGTCTTCGTCGTCGACGAGCTCATGCGCATCATTCTCTGGAATGACTACGCAATCAAGCTCTCGGGCTTTGCGCGCGAGGAGATGGCCGGTCGCAACCTACTCGCCGACGTGCCTTTCCTCGTGCCGCCGCAGACCGTGAACGCACTCTCGGACGCGCTCTCGCGCTGCATGCAGGGCATGCCGTTCACGGGCGCGATGCTCGAGTTCACGAAGCGCGACCGCTCCAAGCTCACGCTGCTGACCACGTGCACACCGCTGCTGTCGAACCCGGCCGGCCAGGGCATGCTCGTGATCGGCCACGACGTCTCGCAGGCCGCGGCGCCGGCCTACGACCACTCCAAGTCGCTCGCGGGTACACCGGCGATCTCTGACCACTCCTCTCGTACGTTGTATTATCCCTTATAGCCTGTGTGCGGAGTTTGAAAATGGCTGCCTGACTGTTGTATGCAATATGCTATGTGAACTCTGTAGTCGTGGACCACCAACTACCTGCCGAGATCCTCGCTGCTCAGATCCCGCCACAGTCCTCAGTCCCCACTGGTGCTGCTGTTAACAACGGCGCTGTCCCTGCTGGTGGTGTTCCAACTGGCGTCGCCACGCAGTCGAACGCGTCCAAGATCCCTGGCTGGAGCGAGATCGCGCCGCACTACTCGATTGAGTGCGTGCTTGGACAGGGCAGCTACGGCCAGGTGGTGCGCTGCAAGCACCTTCCCACGGGCGAGATCGTGGCAATCAAGAAGATCCAGAACGTTTTTTCGGATCCGATCGACGCGAAGCGCATCCTGCGCGAGTTGTGTATCGTGCGGCAGCTGCGCCACCCGAACATCGTGCAGATCCGCGAGATCATCGCGCCCCGCGACATTAGCAACTTTCAGGATCTCTTCGTGGTCTTTGAGTACCTACCGTCGGACCTGGAGAAATTGCTGCACTCGCCACAGTTCCTCACGGCCGAGCACCTCCGGTGGCTACTCTTGGACCTGCTCAAGGCACTCAAGTACATGCACTCGGCCGAGATTGTGCACCGCGACCTCAAGCCGGCGAACGTGCTGCTGAATCTGTCGCCCGTGGCGATCAAGATCTGCGACTTTGGGCTCGCGCGTGGACTCTCGACCAAGTTCTCCTCGGGCCGCAAGCGCAAGCGCAACAACGCGGACGGTTCAACACCGGACGATCGCACGCTCGAGGGCACAGGCATCCATCCGCGCACGCCGGGCAAGCGCATCCAGCGCCAGCTCACGGAGCACGTGGTCACGCGCTGGTACCGCGCACCGGAGATCATCTTCCGGGACCACGATTACTCGGCTGCGATCGACGTGTGGTCGGTACGTAATTGTGTATTGTGCCTCAACAATGTTGTTGATTGATATTGAGGATGATTATGGATATGGATATTAATGGCTGTCTGACGTCTATTCTGTGTATGCATAGGTCGGGTGCATATTTGCTGAGCTGCTCAGCATGCAGAAGAGCAGCGTGCCGTCGCATTACCAGCGCGAGCCGCTCTTCCCGGGCGTGTCGTGCTTCCCGCTGAGCCCCGGCGCGGGCCAGGTGGCGCTGCCGCAGGACAGCCGCGACCAGCTCAACACGATCCTGGACGTGCTCGGCACGATGGACGAGGACGACATTGCGCAGATCGCGGACCCGGACGTGCAGACCTATTTGCGCAGCCTGCCGCCGCGCGCGCCGCAAAACCTGCAGGAGATGTACCCTGGCGCCGAACCGGAAGCCATCGACCTGCTCACGTGGATGCTACGTATGAACCCGCTGAAGCGCGCGACGCTGGACGAGGCGCTCTCGCACAAGTACCTCGCGAGCATCCGGTCGCTTGAGGAGGAGATCGTGGCGCCCGGCACGATTCAGCTGGACTTTGACGAGAAGAAGATGAGCGTGCACGAGATCCGGCAGCGTATGGTGAACGAGATCCGGTTCTACCACCCGTCCGTCGAGCCGGCCGTCATCACGAAGCAACCGAACAAGCGCCAGCGGAACAACAGCAACAACAGCAACCATTAAAACAGGTGACCTTCTTTAAAGAGCCTGCATTTGGCTTTCTCAACCGCTCAATAAACATTTGAGATTTCGTATTCGTAAAGGAAGAACAGCGATGGTGCTTGACATGGAGGAGGTATGGCGACCAGTAGCATTTGCCAACGGCGTGTGCCAATAGCGTGTGCAAGGCGACGGGATCACCTTGGCGAACTGGGTCCAGGAATGTGAGGAAGAGCTATTTTTAGCTGTTCAAATAGATCGCTTTTCACGCAGCCTGATTGGCTGGTAAATCATCAGCATGACATTTGATTGGCTAAAATTTCTTTCCAACTTGAGCTGCGCTAAAAATACGGAGCCAGCGTGATCTGATCAAGATGAGGAAGCACGCGGGTCAAGCGGAGCAGCGAGGCTTCGGAAGCTGAGACCCGAAGCAGAGCATTGAGCCGCGACACCTGACTTCCATCACCTACTGCTACTGCTACTGCTGCTTGCCTGTGTGTGTGCTACGAGAAGCCATGCCGACGGCCACACTGACGTCCGATGAGCTCGAGCGCATCATGGCGAGCGTGTCTGCGCCAGTGCAGAGCGACCGCGAGGCCAAGCGTCTTGCAACGAAAGCCAAGTCCGAGCAGCGCACAAATCAGTGGCCCAACACGCTTGAGGCCATGCGCAAGAAGAAAGATCGATGGAAGAAGGACAAAGAGGAGCGTGAGGAGGAGGCGCGCCGCAAGATCGACGCCGAGGAGGCGCAACTGCAGCGCGAGGCGCGCACCAAGCAGATCGAGCGCGCCAATCGACTGCTCTACGAGCAAACCGACCGCATGAAGACGCTGCGCAGCAAGCAGCTATTGGCCGACGTCGTACACGTAAGCCTTGCCTTCAACCCGAGGCTTTTGTGCTGTCTTCATAGTACTGACCGTGTTTCAATGTTCCATAATAGCACCGCAAGCTTCAGTTGGACGAGAAGTCCATGTTGGATGAGCAGGACCGGCTCGTGGATTTTGTGTACGACCGGCAGGTGCTGGCAAAAGTGCTCCAGGGTGAAGAGGAAGAGGCCGCGGAGCGCAAGCGTGCGCAGCGCAAGGCTGAGAAGCTCGCGCTCATCCAGAAGCAGCAGCTCGAGGAGTTCAAGCAGCGGTACATCAGCGAGCTGCGCGAGGAAAAGCGTGACGGCGAGCTCACCAAGCAGAAGGCCGAGCAGGATTTGCGTGACGAGCAAGAGCGAGAGCGCGCACGCAAGGCTCGTCTCAAGCAGGCGAGCGAGGAGACGCAGCTGGCCAACCTGCGGCTCAAGGCGCATCGCGAGCAGCAGCTCGAACAGGAGAAGCTTGAGGACCTGAAACGCGACGAGGACGAGAAGAAGAAGCAGCTGCGCAACGCCAAGCGCGACGAGCTTCAAAAACAGAAGCGCGAGAAGACCCAGGCGCGCAAGCAGCGCATGATCGACCTGGCGACACAGAACCTCGTGAAGCTCGAGGTCGCGCAGGACCAGCGGCTGCAGAACCAGAGCCAAGAGGTCCGCACGAAAGAGGACGCTGAACTCCAGGCTCGAGCGGCTCGTCGTGCGGCTGAAAAGGCCGCGATCCACAAGAGCCGGCAACACCAGCTCGAGGTGAAGACCCAGCAGAGTCAGAAGGAGCAGCAGAGCGCGCGCGAGATGGTGCGCCAGTGGACCGAGTTCGGCCAGCGCATTGAGCTCCAGGACAAGCAGGAGCTCCAAGAAGAACGTCTCGACAACCTCCGAATCGCTGTGGAGCAGAAGCAACAGGCAGACGCGCGGCGCAAGACCCTCGCGGACGAGCGCGCAGCTGCGCTTGCAGCTCATAAGGAGGCCGATGACGCTTTGGCGAAAGAGAACGATCGCTTCCAGGAGGTCGCACGAGCGGCGCTGAAAGAGGCTAAGGATCGCGGGATCGACAACATCGTCCCCATCAAGAAAGCGCTATGGGAGAAGCGCATCGACTTGTTACCAGCATCCGGCTTCCGCATATAAGAGGAGGAGAGTTGGCTCCCTTGCAATGATATAATAATAGAAGACCTACTTCATTGATTTCTTGCTGAGGTAGGTGCATTGGCAGTTCGCTCGGGTCGTAACGACTCACATTAGTGTGTGAATAACACACGTGAGGACGACGCAACAGCTCCTAGAGTACACACACTGCGAAGTCTGAGCTGCACAGCAACCTCCCATGGTTGGGGAACTTAATGAAGCAGCTCTCGTGAGCGTAGGCTGTGCAGGTGGCGTTCCCGGTGCAGCGGACCTCGGCATCATGGTCAAAGTCGACAAAGACGGTCGTGTGGTCATGAGTGACGTCAAGCAGCTCAAAGATCGACATGCTGTTCATAGTAGCAGTGGAGTGCCTCTCTCTACACAGGTTATGCCGAGCTTTAGAGCCCAGAGCTCGCGAGCGGCGACATCCTCGTTGCAGTGGTAAGACAGAGATAGATAGGTAGAGAGAGATAGGTAGGTAGAGAGAGAGAGAGAGAGCTGAGCTATTCTGTGCTAAGAGTGTGGTTGTAGTGCTCATTCCATCTCTCTACATCTGCCTACTGGCGAGCAAGCAGGTCGTGCGCGGCGATCATCTCGTCTCGATCAACGGCACTTTCGTGGAAGACATCTCAACGGACACGCTCATCCAGCTGCTGCAAGGGCAGTAACAATACCAGCAAGCGTTGGGCAAGAGCAGGTCAGGTCCTGTCCAGCAGCAAATCGAGTGTGCCCGTGTGCTCAGGCTTGCAAGGAAGAAGCCCCGAGACGCCGTTGCATCCTTACTCGCTGGTCTATGGGAGGGAAGTTGGACCAGTTCGCCTGCGACAACTCACGAGCATGCGGCGGGTAGTGGCCACAGAGAGACGAAGAAGCTCATGATGAAATTCGCGGAATTCGACGACGAGCTACGAGCAGCTAGGCTTGGGCATTAACGATCAATTCGTGCTTCATTGCTGAGCAGTATGCTAACAGTCAGCTTACGTGATGCTCTTGAGCGCCGTGGTCTGCTGCTCAGCCAGCCGCACGCCCTCCTTGCGCAGGTTGTTCACAATCACGCTCACTTTCATCACCTGAAGCTACACATTTCACGCCATTGTCCATGAGCACACACGCATCATTCTCCATCAGCAAGTAAAACCAAAATAAAACCAAATAACCCGGGACACAACGCAATACAACTTTTACATACCCGCTCGGTGTAGATGACATCCTTGAGCTCGTTGGTCGCTTGAATAGCACGCACCCTCTTGGCCTCGTCGATCATTTCCTCATCTTGCATGAGCAGCAGTACGGGCACGAGCTCACGCTCCATGACGTCCTTTATCTTGGTGAAGGCCTCGTTGCGCGCAAACTCGTCCCAGGCTTGGAAGTCGCTCTTAGGGATTGCAAAGGGCTTGCTCACCTCGACTTTGGTGCGCAGAAGCGCTTCGCGACGCTTGTGCTCGCGGTAGCTCTTGTTGAACTGCGAGCCCACGAGCGTGAGCGGCATGGCCGTGTAGCACGCGCCGAAGATCATGGCCGCGACGGCCACGAGCTTGCCCGGCGGCGAGACAGGCTCCATGTCTCCGTACCCGATCGTGGCGATCGTCACAATGACAAACCAAAAGGCCGAGAAGAAGTCATCGAAGGTCGAGAGATTCCCCTTGAGGTTCACGAGGAAGCGCTTGTTGAGCTTCGAGCCCACGAGCTCCGGCGGGAACGTCATGTTCTTGCCGTTCACGATGCACTCCTGGCCATAGAAGCACTCCTGCCCCTTCTCGAGCTCGTACATGATAAACGAAAAGATCGTCGTGACGACCATGAGCATGAAGTACGGGATCGTCAGGCGCGTCGATGTCTTGGAGATCGATTCCCACAGCACTTTTGTGACCGGGATGCTCTGCTGAATCTTGAAGATCCTGGAAAGTCTCAACAGTCTCAGGAATGTGAGAAAATCGTTGGACCCCGGAGGGATGACGTAGATCGGCGCCTTGGCTCCAGAGATGAAGACCCGCGTGCCTTCGAAGACAAAGAACGGCACGAACGACAGGAATTCGAGCGCGATGACCGGGTTCTTGAAGAACGCGCGGTAGTCCTGACAGATGTACAGCGCCGAGGCCAGCTCCATCATGTACGTGAGCGTGAAGAGATACTCGAGCGCCACGTATGCGTCACCGAACTCGAAGAACGTCACGTGCAGGTTGTCGCACTCCCACTTCTTGCACACGCTGATCTTGCGGTCCGCCACCGAGAGCGCGCTGTCCAGTCGGAATGGGTTCACAAGTGACAGGTCGCCCTTGTAGTATTGCGAGCCTGAGTTGGTGGTGGTCTCGTCGTTTGAGGTCTCATCAGCTGCTGAGACTTTCGAGGCAAGCGTCGTCCCGTTGTCGCAAGTGAGCCCGAGCACGTTGCCACCGCCGTAGTTGAGTCCGTGGCCAAAGCAGCTCGGGTCCTTAGGTTTCTCATCGTCTGTGCAGCCAAACCTGATCGGTTGTAGCGGTTCATCGACCCTGAAGCAGCCTGGATCGAGCAGTGGTGTGATACCCGTGGCCTGTGTACAGTAGCGCTGTACAACAAGTTCACAGAGATACGTGGGCTCACCGTAGGTCTGCAGGTCGGGCATCGTCTGGAAGACCACGATGATCATGCTCCAGACCTGGCAGTACCGGATCCACTTGGAGAGGCACTTGGCCGCGAGCGACGAGCTCGGGTCACTCAACGTTGTATAGAGCCACTTTTTAAACGTGGGTTTTTCGGCCGTCTGCTCCACCTCGACCATCACCATTTCCTTCACGAGCGCACCCAGAGCCTCGCACTTTGTATAGCAGCTCTGTACCTGAAGCCTCAGGTCCTCGGCCACCTCGAGCATGCGCATGGCACTGAACTCCGCAGCTGTGGCCTCAGCAACCATAGCCTGAACCATTAGTGAGGCCTCACCCGTGAGCCCCGCCACGCGCAAGTACAGTCGACTGGGCGCGTTATATTTGACGAGTACCTCGTGCTTCTTCTCTCGAGCAGCATTACCAGCGGCCGCGAGGTCTGCGGTAACCGGGCCGCCACCGCCACCACCGCCATTGAGGACACTGAGCTCCTGGTACTTCTGCACGCTCTCGGCGTGCTCCTTCCAGGCGCGATCGAACTCGGTGCCGATAATCGCAAGCGGCATAGACAAGAAGAGCGTGCCGCTCATGATGATCATGACCGAGAAGAGCCGGCCGGGCATGTTCCCCTTGGTAGGCGTGATGTCTCCATAGCCAATCGTTGCGACGGTCACAACCACGAAGTACCCAGTCGTGAGCAGGTCCGAGAAGCCGTTCTTGTACCGATCCAAGTTCGGGTCGACCATGTACATGACGACGGAGAAGAAGAAGACGATCTCCATGAAGAAGATGAGCGCGATCGAGATGGGCGCGAGGCTCGCGCGGATTGCGCGCAGCAAAATGTACGTGCCCGAGTGGTTGCGCGCGAGCTTGAAAATGCGCAGCAGGCGGCAGAGGCGCATGAGCACGAAGCTCTTGTCCTTGCCCAGCAGCAGGTCTGAGTAAAACGGGATGATGGCCGCGACATCGAACCAGTTGAAGATGTCCCTCAGAAATGGCTTGAGTCGGCGCTCAGTGAGATACTCGTGCTCCTTCCAGAAGGACGGCCAGATGGCCATGCGTACGAGTAGCTCCGTGGTGAACACGAGCGTGAACACGAGGTCCGAGGCGAAGTACCCAGCGTCATCGGGCAGCTCCGGGTAATCGGGATACGTGCTCGCGTGGTTGGGTCCATCGAGGGTCTGTAAAAAGAGCATGAAGCAGCTCACGAAGGCCGCGCAGGCGATCACGAAGCTATAGAGCGACGCGGCTTTCGAGGACTTGGGGTCCACGATGAAGATGAAGACCTTCTCGAAGTGCGCGAGCGTCACGTGGTGCTTCTTGGTGCCATTGAGCTTTCCGATGGCCACCGACTCTGCGTAAAAGGACGCACTGTTAATCGCCTCGAGAGTCGCCTCCGTAGAGCTGAACGTCGGTGAGATCGTCGCGTAGGTCGGCATCGTTGGGTGTCTGGTTTGACTCGGATTGCGAGTGGGAAGGCGCGTGAGGGTGGACTAGGAGAGTCACGATACGCGAGTGGCTAAAGATGGAGGTGATCGCCTCTGAAGCGTCGACGTGGTTACGCTGTCGAAGCGTGCATTTTGAAACGGACGACTGTCGACGACGAGGGTAGTGATACTTCGATCCGAAGAGCTTTCGGCACTGCCAAATAGACGCGGCAGGCGGCATTATGAGCAACAGCGTGTGCGCTTCGATGTGAAGCCTTCGGCACGGCCATGCGGAATGGACACAGTGCAGCCAAAGCACTCGCGCTGCTGCAGTGAAGGCTGGTCTCCTGCGGCGAATTTTCCGCCTCCAAGAACCAAACACCTTCAGCGGAAATCGACCGGACGTACCTCTTGACGGAGGACGAGTACTGGAAAGGCTCGTGGCTAGGAAGCGAGCGCAGTCACGTCTTGGGCGCAAGAGCTGCACCCAACACTAACGCTCCCTGTGGCACGATGCTGCTGTGATCCGGTGCCACGTACGCGCGCGTGCGTATCTTCAACAGCAGCAATAAGATTCGCATCCGTCGTGATCGGAAACATCCGGACCACTCGACAATTGCGCATTCGCGGCGGCGCTTGTTCAAGTTGCACTTGCCTGCTGTCCAATGGTGCTGCGCCGCCAATCAATTGCGAACGAACGAGCTGCTGGTGCCGGTGTTGTCGGGTGTGGTCTGTCGCATGTTGAACCAGTCAAGTCAAGTCGATCACCGTGACGCAGACTGCGTCAGCACTGTAGCACTGTACCTTTCACTAAAGTACGAATTTCGCGTTTCCAAGCAGCACTTTGCGTGACGCATTCGCCCATTTTCTTGTGGATGGTGACGCTACCACACCATCAGCAGCCCAAGCAGACTGCTGTCGAAAACGCGTTGAACAATACGACTTGTTGGATGAGGGAGAGCATCTTGATACGAGGAAGAGGGAGTTCCGGGAAAGCAGCACGTGCAAGGGTGCGTTATTCGAGCTCGCAAGACGCAAAGGCGAAAGCGGCATGTGCGTCCGGCTAAATAACAGTGCCCAGATTTAACACTGTCGACGTCATTGCAGGTACAAAAAAGGTGATGGACGACACTACGCACTTGAAAAGTACCCCCGGTCTACAGCCTCCACACCTGGGGCACAAATCCCATTTCACCTCAATTGTAGCCCCTCCCATACACACACATCCTGCTTTGTTTGGCCAAATCGCAAAGCCGAAAGCTCATTTCGGATCTCGCCACGAGCAGCTCAAGCCCAAGAAGCTCCAGGAGATCCATAGACCCAGAGAACACACCAAACGTAATGGGCGGTGAAGTGAAGGTCGCGTATCAGGGCATGCCCGGCGCGTACTCGGAGAAGGCGACGCGCCAGCTCCTGGGCTCCTCGCCGAACGTTGTGGCGCTCGGCTACCCGTCCTTTGAAGAGGCCTTCCAGGCCGTCGAGAACGAGGACGTGCAGTTCGCTGTGCTGCCGATCGAGAACTCGCTCGGCGGGTCGATTCACGCCAACTACGACCTACTGCTTAAGTATGGACTGCACATCGTGGCCGAGTACGACCTGCGCGTCGAACACTCGCTGCTGGCGCTCCCGGGCGTCAAGAAGGAGGACATCAAGACCGTGATTAGCCACCCGCAGGCGCTCGCGCAGTGCGCACACACGATCGGATCCATGGGCGCCGTCGCGCGCGCCGAGTATGACACGGCTGGTAGCGCCAAGATGCTCGCAGACAACCAGTGGAGGGACACAGCGGCCGTTGCGAGCGACCTCGCGGCCGAGTACTACGGCCTGCAGGTGCTCGAACGCAATGTGGAGGACGACGAAAGCAACTTCACGCGCTTCCTGTTGCTCTCGAAGAAGGAGGACCTTGGCCTCGACGCCAAGTCCGACACGGAGTTCAAGACGTCGCTCGTGTTCTCTTTCATGGACAGCAACGAGAAGGGCCAGCTCTACAAGGCGCTCTCGGCGTTCTCGCTGCGCGACATCGATTTGGCCAAGATCGAGAGCCGTCCATGGGGCTACTCGGCCGCACAGCAACTCGCCGAGTCCATCGACTCGCCGGACTTCTCGATCTCGTCCACCACGGACGACCGCCGCAAGTACAAGTACCTCTTCTACGTCGACATCATCGGTCACCAGACGGACGAGAGCATCGTGAACGCACTCCGTCACCTGCGCGAGTTCTGCAAGTTTGTGCGTGTGCTTGGGTCGTTCCCGACCAAGGGCAAGCTGCTGGGCGACGCTCGTAAGACGCTCGAGGCCGTGGGTGCGTTCCAGTCCAACTCAGTCACGCTCTCGCCCGTGACCGCGCCACAACAGACCCCTCGCCAGCGCCTGAAGATCGGTGTGTACGGCTTTGGCAACTTTGGGCAGTTCCTGGCCAAGACCATGTCCAAGTTCCACCAGGTGCGCGCCACGTCGCGTACCGATTACTCGGCTGCCGCGGCGCAGCTCGGATGCACGTACTACTCGTCTACGACGCAGCTCGAGCAGTTCTTCGACGGTCTCGACGTTGTCATCCTCTGCGTGAGCATCCTGTCGTTCGAGAAGGTGGTGCAGTCGATCCCCAAGCACCTGCTCGAGAAGCTCGTAATCGTCGACGTGCTCTCGGTCAAGACGCACCCGAAGCAGCTGCTTCTCAAGGAGCTCCCGGCGAGCAGCTCCATCCTGTGCACGCACCCGATGTTCGGCCCCGAGAGCGGCAAGTACTCGTGGCGCGGTCTGCCCATGATGTACGAGAAGGTGCGCGTGCTCTCGAGCGAACATGCGCAGGTCATAGAAAGCTTCCTGCGCATCTTTGAGGACGAGATGTGTCGCATGCTCGAGCTCTCGTGCGAGTCCCACGACGAGTTCGCGGCCAGCAGTCAGTTCCTCACGCATCTCACGGGCCGCGTGCTGGGTGTGCAGGGCGTCAAAAACACGCCAATCGACACGCGCGGCTTCAAGAACCTCGTGCGTTTGGTTGATGACACATGCAAGGACAGCTTCGACTTGTTCCAGGGCCTTTACGAGTTCAACCCGAACTCGGAATCGCAGATCCAGAAGTTCCAGGACTCGCTCACGGAAGTCGCCCAGCTGCTTAAGCAGAAGGCGACCCCCAAGCCAATCACTGGTGGCGAGACCATGGCGGACAAGTACCCTCTGAACCCACTGCTGAACAAGGTCACGTCGGCCAAGACCGTTGTGATCCACGGGCTCACCAAGCAGCTCGAGGCCGAGGGCAAGAACGTCTGGTCGCTCTGTGTGGGTGAGCCAGACTTTGCGCCCGATGTACGTGTACTCAACGCTGGCGCCAAGGCCATGCACGAGGCCAAGGTCAAGTACTCGGACGTCAAGGGTACGAACGAGTTGCGCACGTTCATCGCGCAGTACCTCGAGCGCTGCAAGGGCGTCAAGTACGACCCACAGACCGAGATCCTTATCTCGAACGGCGCCAAGCAGTCAGTCTACCAGGTGCTCCTGGCCATTTGCAAGCCGGGCGAGAAGGTCGTGATCCCGTCACCGTACTGGGTGAGCTACCCTGCGATCGCCAAGCTCGTGGGCGCCGAGCCCGTGGTCTTCCGCACCAAGATCGAAGAGGACTACCTCATCGACCCTCAGGCGCTTGAGCAGTTCTTGGACGCCACTGCGGGTGTCAAGGCCATCATTCTGTGCAACCCGAGCAACCCGTCGGGTACGGTGCACCTGCCGCACCACCTCGAGAAGATCGCGGCAGTGCTGCGCCAGCCGCGCTTCCGCCACATCCTCATCATCGCCGACGAGATCTACGAGCAGCTCATCTACCAAGACCCTTCAAACGGTGAGCCGAAGCGCACGCACCAGTGCTTTGCGACCCTGCCAGGCATGTACGAGCGCACGCTTGTGGTCAACGGCTTTTCCAAATCGCACGCAATGCCTGGGCTGCGTATCGGGTATGTCGCGGCCCCCAAGTACTTTGTGCAGCAGTGCACAAAACTCCAAGGCCAGTTCACATCGGGCGCGAACACGGTTTCCCAGATCACGGCCACCGAGGCCATGGCGCTCGAGATGGAGTGCGTAGACGCCAAGAAGGAGCGTATGACGGACGTGCTCGCAATCATGGACGCCAAGCGCCACTTCATCATCAAGCGCCTCGCGCAGATCCCGAACCTGCGCTACGCGTACCCGACCTCGGCGTTCTACGTCTTCCTGGACCTCACGCCGTACTTTGCTGGTAAGACTGTGCACACGTCGGACCGCAAGCAGGTGCTCAAGAACGTCGATGACTACGTCGAGTACCTACTGCTGCAGTACCACGTGGCGCTCGTGCCCGGCTCGGCCTTCGGCGAGGACTTTGGCATGCGTATCTCGTACGCGAGCTCCATGGAGGTGCTCGAGAACGCCATGAACGGCCTCGAGGACTCGCTCAAGTCGCTCATCGTCGAGTAAGACGAAAGAATCGACAGTGTATGTATTGCATGGAATCAATTACACTGATGAATTGGATGGATGGATGACACTCACATCGTCAAGAGTGCCGTTAACATTAGGAAACATGAGCCAACCATTTTCACACATGTGTTCCGACAATTTTGAATTTGGTTCATGGGCTGTGCATGTATGGATATACAACCAAATGCTATCGATGTTTGTCAAAATCGTTAAAGCTCAAATAGCAACACAGCGGGCTATTGGTGCTACTACTGCTGCTGATGGCAGGCGACGAGGTTGCAGACTGCGAAAAAGAAGAGCGGCAGCACGAGGTTGTCGATCTGCGACGTGCACGTTTCGAGGACGCTCGTCAGGACCACACCGCCCAGTAGCAGCGCCAACTGGTTTACAAATTACAATCGCAGGTGCACAAAGACAGTAGGTAAGATGTTTGCACCAGTCTTCAGTAGTATGTCACTTGCATAGGATTGTTCGTACCTGCTCGTAGTGCCCGTGGTTGAAGACCTGGACGTGGAAGTCGTGGAAGTGCAGCGACGCGATCGCCATTGACGCAAAGATCGCAAGCGTGCCCTCAAGCGTCTTGGAGCCGAAGAGCTTCCGTTTCCCGCAGCGCGACCCCACGACTGCGCCCATGGCGTCGCCAATGCCCAGTGCGAGGATCCCGGCGTTCGCTGCCAGGGCGTTCACTACTGGGTTCGCTGATGTTGCTGGTGAGAGCCACAGTGGCAAGGCACAGCCCAGCAGCAAATACGAGTGCGTCAGGATGAGCCGCCCGGCCTCTCGGTGGTCGATGAACGCCTTCATGAACTCTGCGATCTGTTGCCCGCATGGTGGCAGTGACAGCGCTCGAATGCACTCGATGAGGCAGAAGACGCTCAGTGCTACGCCGTAGCTGAGCACGAGCATCGGTGCGTCCGCGTAGTACGCCGGCACAAACATGAGCACCACGAGCGCGTGGAAGAGCTTGCGTGCGACGATCTGGCGCAGCGCGAGCTTGTCAGCGACAATCGCGAAGAGTGGCACAAGCACCACGAGACACGCAAGCCAGTACGCGATAAGGATAGGACGAGTGGCTTGTGATGTGAGGAAGTGGAGCAACCAAGCGAACGGATTGCGCGTCTCGAGCACCAGGCAGCTCAACGGATACACGACCAGGCCTACCACACCAAGGCTTCGAGCCGCAAACTCGATGCACTGTGGAAGTGGGAGTGGCGAAGCGACTTTTGATGGCGAGCCCGAGCCGTGCGAGCGAAGAAGTGGTGCTAAAGCAACGCACACGAGCAGCGAGCCGGTGAGTCCAAGCTGCAGCGCCAACACGTAGTCCTCTCTTACGATGAACGTAATGTGCCACGAGTCCAGGATCGTGGGAACCTGGCCGAAGTAGCCCTGGGTCTTGCTCACCTGATGGCAACATTGCAAGGCGTGAGAACCAAACGAGTTTATTAATCTAGCGAGCCAATAGCAAGTTGACATTTCAGAGCATACCTGGTTCAAAGAGTAAAGCATAAGGTCGAACGCAGTCATCCCGATGCCCTGTGCGACCAGCAGGGCCTCGCCGAGTGTGAACGACCGCGGAAACGCGTACACACCGCTGGAAAACACGGCGCTGACGAGACAGCGACACGCAGCAGGGAGAATAGCACGCAGCCCGTACTCTATCTTCACGCCCACAATGTACAGCAGTACAGGCACGAGCACTAAGTCGACTGCCATGGAGGTCTGGAGCGACGGTGAGTGCAGTAGAACGAGGCGGATGATCGCGCTGATGGCAATTGAGACGCTCGTCCACGCGTAAAGGAACGTAAACCCTGGGTACGACCATCACACACTATGCAAATGAGTTCCAGAGCAGTGTGCAATCTTTCATACAAGCTCGCGTGTACCTGATAACGAGTCTTCTTGATAGAGCTGAGCCAGCAGGCAGCTTAGCAGTACGATCGGCACGAGTGTACAACCGACAACGAGTCCAGCATCGCGCTCCGGTCTGCTCTGCCACATGACAGCATATCCAGCACAGTGATACATCCATACTAAGCAAGGCGCTGCAGTGCATGAGCTACAAAGACCTGGCTATGGTTGACTGACCTGAACAAAGAGCAAAGCTGCTCGGGCAATCGCGTGGGGCTCGGCAGCGCTGATGCGCCTGCAGCGAGGATCAGGAGCGTGAGCACGCCCAACAGATTGCGGAGACTCTGTGCATCTTCGATGCTAGTGTTTTCGACGGCAAGTAGCAGCTGTGCCGCCCATGCGACCACGAGCGAGAGCGTCGCGAGCTCGATGCCGAGCGCGAGCAAGCGTGCTCGCGCTTCATTTTGCTCACGCTTCATTTTGCAAAATGAAGCAAAAGAGCAGAAGCGGGAGTAACTATAAAAAATATTTTTTACACGTCCATACTAAAAAAAGATTTTTTGACACGCGAGCGAATGACTAAGGTCTTTCTCCATCATACATCGGAAGTCCTGTTCCAAGTTCCAATAAATGACTAACTTTTTTAACCGGACATTTTTTTGGGATGAAAGAATTGCTTTTCAATTTGAAAAAAACTGCTTCAGCTTGAGAGAAAACGTTTTGTTTTACACTAGACATTTCACATGGGTTCACTATGTTGCCGTCAAGAAGTGACAAGTCGGCGGAAAATGGACTCTGACATACTGAAAGCAAGTTACATGGATACAGCTTCGTGATTCACGACTATCTTGGATTGATTGGTCGATGGCTTGGATGTGCAGGCAGGAAGCAGCCGAGGGAGTCATTCAGCCCAGTCTTGAAGCAGCATTTTCGAGTTAAGATGGTGGTCTCGGGAAGCCGTTGGGGAGATGACGATGATGGTGCGTGCGAGAGTGACTCTACTGGGATATGTGCGCCTCCCCCGCGCATGCGTGTCTAACACAATACGCTACTTCTTGTTTACGTCTCGATAGATTTCCTGCCGCAGCGCACGGAAAGCGAGCCTGACCAGAACGGCGTGCGCGTGATCGTCGAGTGGAAGTACAACGAGGCGGGCCAGAAGGTCAAGGTAACGAAGAAGGTTAAGAAGGTGACCGAGGTGACGCGTGTGAGCAAGCGCGCGCTTGAGCGCAAGAAGTGGGAGAAGTTCGGCGCCGCGCGCAACGACGGCGAGAACTCGAACGTGACGTATACGTCTTTCGAGGACGTGCGTCTTGAGGACCCGAACGCCGACCAGGTGCTGCCGGGCGAGAAGAAGGAGGACGAGAACATCTTCGCTGGCGTCAAGAACTCGTCGATCGTCGTGTGTCGCCACTGTGGCATGGTCGGCGATCACTGGACGCTCAAGTGTCCGTACAAGGATACGCCTGTGGACGAGCTGCCGTCAGACCTCTCGACGCGCGGACCTGCGGATTCGGGCGAGGGTGCCGCTGGCGCTGCCGGTGGCGACGTTGGTGGCTCGGCGCTTTCGGGTGCCTTCGGATCGGGCAAGTATGTGCCACCAAGCCTGCGTGGCCGTGCCGGCGAGAGTATGGCCGCGAGCCAGGAGGAGGACCGCGACTTCGCGACGCTGCGTGTCACGAACGTGTCGCCAGACACCCGCGAGGACGACTTGAAGGACCTCTTCCGCGCCTTCGGTCCTGTCGCGCGCGTGTACTTGGCCAAGGACCGCGAGACCTTCGAGTCGCGCGGCTTCGCGTTCGTCAGCTTCATGCACCGCGAGGACGCCGAGCGCGCGCTGAACAAGCTGCAGGGCTATGGTTACGATCACCTGATCCTGAAGCTCGAGTGGGCCAAGCCTTCGAACAAGCCGAAGGAGACCGACGCCGGCAGCATGGGCACGACCTTCCGCTCCGGCTACGGCAAGGCGTTGCCGCAGAACATCGCGCCTCCTCCACGCAAGTAAGCGCGAGTAGGAAGACAACATGTAGTGGGCGAGTGCTCGATAATGAAAGAGAGATGATGTATGTATTACGTACGTACACCATGCGCGTGCATGTCGTTCGTTGTCGTTGCTGTTTCTGCATTTTCAACCCATGAACGCAGTTGGACGGGGGAGATCCATCCAGATCTACAAACAGACAAGGCATGCTAACGCGCACAAGTACTCCATACCAGGCAGGTACACCATCGCATGCCATGTCCAGCTTGCATACATAAACGCTCCTGCTGACAGCACTGGACGTCCATGAAAAGAAGCGTGGACGGCGCCAGCTCTCTCTCTCTCCATGCTCCTCGAGCTCTTGGCGCATTTGAAGTGGGTGAAAAGGTACGGCGGGGAAGGAAACGTCACACCAGCGAGCGAGCTGTGTTTCTACCCTCTCTTTGCGCAACTGTTTCGCCATTGCCTCTCTTCTTAGTATTGGAGTTGACGAGTTCTCCCCTCAAGTTGCAACTTCGGGTTCTTTTTCATGCCGCCCGACACAATCTTTCTGAGCGCAAGCAATCTCAGCAAAACTTCAAAGAGACCGCCGACTCTCCTTAAGATAACGAGAGAAGCGAGGAAGAAGAAGAGAAGGGCAGCGGCTTAAGCTCTTGCTGCTGCATCAAATACACGAATTCAATGGAGGCAACAGAGCCACAGCTGAACGCCATCGACGAGGATGTGGCAACGGCATCGCAGGAATTCCCGGCGTCGCTGCAGTGGATCGAGCGCGGCTCGGCGCTCATCCGCCGCATGAACTCAGAGCGCATCGCGGAAGACCCGCGGCTCAAGCGTTTGCTCTTTCCATCGCATGTGTCAGCACCTGCTGTTGGTGACGGTGCTGCTAATGGTGATGACGCTAGTGATGGTACGTCTGGCTCAGTTGATGCGGCGAGCGTGAGATGCGCGACGATCAAAGAGCACTCGAGTCTCTTTGGCGAGAGCGACTTCGAAGATGAAGAGAAACCGCCCGCTCCGCCGCTTTCTGTAGCTGATGCTGTTCCAGAAAACGGAGGTAAGCGATCAGTGTTTGCGCTCACACCGCGCGCCAGCACTGAAAGCTTTGAGGAGCTGGAGGCCGACACGGTGGACGATGAAGGCAAGACCAAGCAGGAGAGCGAGAACACGGCGTCGAATGCGTACCGCGTGCTGCTCTGGACATACCGCTTGCAGGCGTCGGTGCAGACATCGTTGCAGTACGCGCTGTCGGCCAAGACGTCCGAGGACGGGTACTTTATCCCTATCTGTCCAAGGTATGCGTTATTCTCATTGCGTTATGGCCATACATGGCAACTGCCGATTGTGTGTGTGTACGTCAATGATCTGATTGACTACCTCTTGTGTGTTTGCATGTGTTTTAGAGTGTACTGCATCGCGCCAATGTACGTGAACACGTTCAACCGCCTCTTTGATGCGCACACATCGACCCGTCAATGGAACGCAGCGAAGCGCTTGCTGGAGCAGTTGGACGCATCGATCTCGAAAAAGTGCGGCATGAATTATTGGAAATTAGAAATCATGTGATGATTGTGAGCTCATGGTTTCGTGGCTTACTTTCTTAGGTTTGATATGGGCGCGTGCATCTTCGACTGCGGGTTGTTTGACGGTGTCAAGCGCTTGCACCACAAGCCGCTGGTGTACGACGAGTTTTGCGGTACGTTTGAGGTTTTCACAACGAGCAGCATGGTTTTGAAGAGAGCAATGAAGATTGCTGACCTTGTTGTACTTGATGTTGCAATGGATAACATGATGCAGATGGCCGGATTGCGTCGATTTCGTACTGCCGTGGAGCGATTCCAGCGATGCACTCTGCGTTCGTGATTGCATCAACTGTGGCTGCGTGGCTCGACCTGAAGGAGTCAAATGTTGCAGTGCTTGTCGCGCCAAACAATGACCAGATGAGCGTGTTTGCAACCTGCTGCTCGCTTTACTGCACTGAGACGTCGACTTTTCCAGAAACGTTTGCGAGCGAGCTGCTTGACGTGTACGTTTTTTCATGTTGACTTGTGATGCTGAATTTTCCATTGAAACTCTATCGAATCTAATGAATAGCGTGCTCTCTGTGTGAAAATGCAGCTATCAGCAGCATATTCGCGCTGCAGAGAGCTGGCTGCCGAAGCTCCAGCGGACATTCAGTGGCGTCGAGGCGAAGAACTCCAGCTACTCTGGCGGGATCCCACGGCCACAAGCCCGCTTTGTAGCCGATTTCTGCAAGCTGTTGGAGACGCGTGACAGGAAGCTTCAGCATTGCGCAAGTTCCCCCGCACTAGAGGAACGCAAGCAGAAGCTCACTGGTATTGCAGTCACTCCAGCACTTCAGTCCCTCTACATCCACCAGATTGTGCTCGGAGCAGGTGAGAGTGACGACCTGTCATCTTTTGACGCCATCGCCAAGCCTGAAAACGGTCTACTGGGACCGGATACCTCTCGTCCGTACTTTGTGATCCAGAGCGAGAAGGGTGTGCTCTTTTCCAGTCTGGTGAACGGCGTGCGAAACACAACCCTGTCCAGCGGAGTCCACAGTTTCAAAGTGGCGAAGAACTTTGTCAACTGCGGCGACTTCGTACTCAAGATGTACCATCTGCCGTACGGGCGACAAGGTCAGCTAATCTTTGAGTGTCGACTGCACTCGAGCATTCTCCTCGATGTGATCGGAACGAAAGCTGAAGAGAGCGGTGGCGGCTCGAGTGGTGCGGCTCCTCACGGTGAGCAAGGAGAGATCACGCTATCGCTGTCCAACGGAGATTTTGACTCTGTCTCCAACAACCACTTGCTGCCAAAGCATTTCGCAGTGCGGCTTCGCTACGCTCGAGACGAGTCTGCATTCCCACCCGAAGTCACTGCGCTATCGCTTGGCGGCTTAAATGGAGCGAGCTACCGAGGTGATCTGTCGAGTGATCACCTGGCTCCGGACGCTTCAGATTTGTCTCCTCCATTATCGCCGTCATCGAATGTGAGAAGCTCGTTCGAGAATGCGGTGCCGCCGCTATCACAGCGCACGAGTCAAGCAAAGCCCATTCGTTACGACGGGCCTTCTGTGGTCTCGTTCTTGCTGAGCGAGCCGGGTATTCGAACGGCGTTTGGTGATGTGGTGCTGGAAAAGATCGACGTCATCCGACGAGTGACGCGCAACCAACTGGACATCTACTTGCTGTTCTACGTAAACATCGGGTTTGGGGACCTCAAGGTCTTGCCGCTGCAGCACTTGTTTCGGTACATCCTGCCGGCGCCTGTGCGAGCGAGGATGCTCGAGATGGGAGCGACCGAGCAGTCTCTGAATGAGAGTGCTCCATCACCATTCGACTCCGGAAGCGGTAAGATTATTGATGGTATATTGCGCGACTGAGTTGTATCGATGCTAATGGCTCTTGGCTTACCACCGACTGTGTTGTTGCTCTAGGAATGACGTTTGACGAAGAGTACGCGCGCTGGCTGCAGCATTTGTACGACTCGGACTTTGGTGCGTTGCTTCCGCTTGATTTTCTGTACGAGGATGTGGATTGCCTTGGGCTAATTTGCTTGCTTGTTATTGTGATGCCCTTCTCTAAAGATGCTGCTGGAAACGATTACGACGGCGAGGTATGCTCTCTGAACTGCTTCCTCCGTGAGAATGCAATTCCCCCGTCGGACGGTCTTGCTAACTGATCACTTTGAATGCTGTGCAGTTCTTGAGAAGCGTTCCGATCGTTGATGTCGTCCCAACCGATGAGTATCGTACAGGTACGATGGCACTTCAACTGTCACCATTTTCTGGTGTTGTTCATCTTAATATCTGCAGAATCTAACCTCTGCTCTGTGCAGTGAGAATGACAATTCAAGTTGCTCAAGACACGAACCCTCCGCCTACGCGCCCAGGTCGACCACATATGCGAGCGTACGTAGTCACCTTTGTACATGCTCGATGTGACACTCGAAGTCGTCTCGCGAAACTCAAGACTGACTGTGTTGTCATGATGTTGAATCCACTTGCAGTCGAGGTGCGTCGTTCTCACTCATCAATCAGCTGCCAACGTACACGTACAGCGCACCAAAGGCAAACGACACCCAGGCAACACCAGAGTACGTTCTGCAAGTGTTCAAACGGGAGTCCAAGTGAGTTTCGTACCTCCAGGAAAGTTGTTGATCTTGGTTTATTATTTTTGCTCTTGTAGCTGTCTCGTGTGTCGCTGCAGCTTCTCGGCGGGCGAGGAGATCAAGTCGCTGCCGTGCTTCCACTCGTACCACTCGGAGTGCATCGACTCGTGGCTCTGCCTCAACAAGGTTTGTCCAGTATGCCAGTTCAGCATCGACCACGCGCACCCGTCTACGTAAAAGAAGAAGAAGAACAACCACCCAATCAATACACAGAGGTTTCCAAGTCGAGATGAGAGCAAAACAAATGAGAAGACATGCTGAATATGTGAGGGAACGAAGAAGCCGATCAAATATACATAGATAAATTATCCATTTCTGTTGAAAGTGTGTCTGGTGGGTACTCTGCGTAATCGCGCGCCACGAGGAGTTTGCGCCTGGATCGTGCGTACATGTTTGTCTGTATCTGTTTCGCTTCCTTCGCACATGAGAAGAAGGGTGTCGCGTATGTACGCGATCGAGCTCTTCCGTTAAGTCTCCATCCATTCTCACTCGTACCTCAGTCTCTCTCTCACACACTTTCTTTCCCGCCTGTTCAACTTGGACCTAGTGATTGATGAGGAACGCCTGGATCAGACCGATGACGAGCCCCAGCACGCCGCCCATGAGCACGAGCTTCCATTCGTCCTCCTCAAAGATCGGGTGCAACAGGTTCTCAAACTGCGCCGATGAAAGCAGCTTCATCTTCTCGCGCAGCGTCACCTCAAGGTCCATGGCCGTCGTTGCGTAGTCCTCGATCTGACGCAGGCTCTCGGGAAACTTCTGCACGATGTGGTCCGTGATGTCCTCCTTGATGTTTGCGTACGTCTCCTCGCCGATGCTCATGTGGATGAGCTTCTCCGTCACGGCCGCGCTCGCGTTCACGGCCTCCTGGACGTTGTCGTAGACCAGTTCGAACAGGCGGTCCGAGTACGGACCTTTCAGGATCGCCTCGATGATGTTGCGCGAGTTCAGCACATCCGTGGCGACCATGCGGCCGTAGACTGCGGCCACTTCGTTCTGGCGCCGCAAAAAGAGCCCATGGAGCGTGAAGCACAAAAACTTGCGCGGGTTCACGGGCTCAAAGATCATCTTGAGCGCGAGCCAGTTGGTCATCGTGCCGACCACGAGCCCGAAGACCGGGAACACGACGATGCGGTCGTCGTACACGAACCAGAGTCCCATCTGTATGAGCCCGAAGATGCCGCCCATCCACGCACCCGAGTTGCGGATGAACGCCAGCTCCGAGTACCCGCACGTCACAAACATGTTGACGAGCAGCTGCTTGTCCTTGCACATGTTGGTCACGACCATGTCTTCGATGTCGAACACGTCCTCGATGTTGTTGCGTAGCTCCTCCATCAACGCTTCAATGTGCGCCGGCGCTTCTTCTTTCACCTTCTCGACGATCTCCTCCTTCACCTTGGCTGGGAGCACGGCCCAGAGATCCGGACTGTACTTGAGCGCCATGTCTTCGATCACGTCCTGAATGGTATTGAACAGCAACGGCTCCATAACCTTCACGACCTCCGACGGCTCCAAGCGTGAGAACACCTCCTTGACCTTCAGCAGCTGCGTCGTCATGATCTTCACGGCCTGGCGTGCCATCTTCTCGCCCTTGTGAGGGACGATACCCTGCCACCCAAAGCCCGTGTTCGTCCCTGGGATCTGCAGGCAGCCGACGTATGCCAGCGGGTAGAACGTCATGAACAGCGCGAGCCAGATGTGGATGTACGTGAAGCCGATGCTCACGAGCGGGATCGAGCCGTACTTGATCAGGTGCTCCGAGCTTACGTCATGCCTGTCGAGGTCGTCCTTGAACACCGTGAAGCAGAGCACAGCGGCGATAATGAAGAGCACGGTGAAAACGAGGATTGGGATCGACGGCACCTCGATGATGGGCGGGAACTTGACGGGCTTCACCTTGTTCTGCTCCCAGCCGCGACCGCTGCTCGCGCCGCGCGTGCGGTCCGCGAGCGGTACAAAGTCCGTGACAATCGAGATCGGCTCCTCGGTAGACGCGATCTGCACCATACCAAGCAGCGTGAAGCGCAGGCTCGTAGCCAAGTCAATGGGCTCGATCTGCGCCCAGTACGCGGGTGGAAAGTGCACGACGTCGTAGCCCGAGAAGCGGCGCAGCTGTGGCGCGAGCTTCTTGTAGCGACCCTCCTCGAAGCGCTTGAGCCACGACTCGAGCTGCTTGGCGCTCCACTTCTCCGGGTTCAGCAGTAATCCCTCCTTGGCGCTCATGATGATGTTCTCTTTGTCGATAGTGTTACAGCGCTGCTGTAGTAATGAATACGCTTCCCTTTGACGTACGCACGCAGGCACACGACGAAGACGAAGTCGCGAGTGCTCGATCAGTCGGTATTCGATGGCGAGATCCCGCTTTTTGACTTGGGACGACAAGCCAGCAACGACCGCGATGGACGGCGCGGTTTGATGGAGAGAGAAGGCAGGCTACTGTTAAGAGCAGGGGGAAAGCGAAAAACCCTCCCACCACTGGCCGTTTCCCCCTCATGCGGCAACTCGAGTGAGTCCAGAAACGGCGCAAGCTGAACTCGTTATTGTACATTTTAATCTGCAGCCGCAATAGAATTCACTCGCGTGATACTTCAGCGAGACCATTTGTAAACTGCAACCAGGATTGCGGTTGCTGAATCAGGACACATCCAGCTCTCTGCAAACATGTTTTTGTCCAATAAGTAGTCAGCACTCTGCGAAAATGGGACAACGGCTCGCTCGGGTTTATTTAAAGAACCGTTGTTTACGCCCGCCTTTTGCCGATGATGGACGGACTTCCGTAAACAAACGTAAAAAACTCCCAAACAGCATAGTACTACTCAGCGGCTTATCGAGGTTGCGCGAAGGTAGCTCTTCCATAGATGTCGTCCGAAGGCGAGCGATCCTTCTCTTCTCGGAAGCTCTTCAAAGCGACACGTGACGACAGAATAGGAAAGCAGCAGCCGAACACGAGCTTCAGAGAGAGAGAGAGACGATGAGCGTGATCGAGATCCACGGCGACGCCGACTGGAACGCGCAGATGCAGAGCGCCGGCGGGAAGCTCGTGGTCGTTGACTTCTCCGCGACCTGGTGCGTTTTCTTCCTGCCTTCCCATGATTTTATTTAGGGAGAGATGCGAAGGTGCATTGAGAGCGGGAGCGATTATTGATTTACGCTTCAACCCGCTTTACTTGCTCAACGCAAGCTCATCTCATGCACGCTTCCCCTTATGGGATGTGGCTGTGTGGGATATTGTATGATGATGCGAACACGGGCTTACTAGTACTGTGTGGTGCTCTCGAATATACTTGACGGACTATTAGGTGCGGGCCGTGCCAGTTTATCAAGCCTGTGTACGCCCAGCTGAGTCGCCAGTACCACGACGTGGTGTTCCTCGAGGTATGCAAGAAGTGCTGTGCAAAAGGAGGCTGAGCTGCAAGCATTGCTAACGTATTGATTACATGTTGTTGCTGGTGAATATTCTAGGTAGACGAAGGCCAGAACCGCTCGTTGATCGGTGCATTGGGCGTCCGTGGCTTCCCAACCTTCCACTTCTACGTGAGTCAGCGAAAGGTGGACGAGCTTGTGGGCGCAGATCAGAATGCGCTGCGCCAGAAGATCGAGCAGTGGCGCCAGTCGGCGTTCAACCCATTCGCATCCCCCGGTGTCTCGCTTGGCGGCGGCGTGGCCCCACCTGTCGACGAGCGTGCCGCCCGCGAAGCGCGCCTCAAGCGCTTCAACAACCTGGACATCGTACCTGGAGCTGCTGCCAGCGACTCGAAGGCCAACATGGTGTGCGACCCAAACACTGGCGAGTGCCATCCCATGGATGCGGCCCCACCGTCATCTGCTGGTGTCGCATCAAAGGAGGACGAAGAAGAGGCGAGGCGTGAGCAAGAGGCGGAAGCTGCTGCCGCAGATGCTGGTGCTTCCACTGAGGCGGAGCTCGGTATTCCGCCTGTGAACGAGGATTTCCTCGCACAGCTGCTCGAAATGGGCTTCGAAGAGCTTCGAGCGCGCAAGTCGCTGCTCGCGACGGACTCGCAGAACCTCGAATCTGCAATCTCGTGGATCGGCGAGCACCAGGATGACATTGACATTGACGAGCCGATCAAGTTTGTTGACCTGTCCAAGTTCTCAAGAAAGCCGCTGACGGAAGAGGAGAAGGCAGAGAAGGTTGCGGACCTGAAGAAGCGCATTGAGGCCAAGCGCATTGAGCGCGAAGCCCGCGAGAAGCGCGAGAGGATCGAGAACGAGCTGAAGCGTCGTACCATGGGCCAGGACATGCAGACTGCCAAGGAAGAGTACGACCGTCTGCAGCGCAAGCTCGCGGCCGAGAAGATCAAGAAGGAGAAGGAGGACTACAAGCTCGAGCGCGAGCGCATTCGCAAGAAACTCGAGATGGACAAACTCGAGCGCCGCGCTCGTGGTGGGTACCTGGGTGGTGCTCCCATCGACCTGCCGTCCGTGGACACGCTGTCGGGCAACCAGGTGAAGGAGTTCGAGGACGAGCAGAAGAAGACGAAGGCGAGTCCAACGAACCTGACGCCTGAAGAGGCTGTTGTCTCGAACGTCGAGAAGCTAAAGAAGTACCGCGTTGGAGGCGACGGACTCACGGCGCTCAAGACGCTGAATGTGTATCTGAAGAACTTGGTCGAGAAGCCCGAGGACGAGAAGTTCCGCACGATCAACCTGGAGAACGCTGCGTTCCGCAAGCGCGTCGCGAGTCTGGTTGGAGGCGTGGCGTTCCTCAAGAGCTTGGGCTTCGAGAAGGTCGAAGATGAGGGTCTGCTCAAGCTCGCGGCCGAGAAGCGCGACGTGAAGCTGCTGCAGTTCGCGCGAACAAAAGTCGACGCGGCGATCGCGGAGCTATCGTAGACGAATGACACACAAGACAAAGACATCGCTACCCAAGTGAATGGGACATGATCCGACAACGCAGCTGTCATGTGAATGTGAAGCGAGGGAAGGACTGGCTGGAGGTCGGGCTTGAAGGTGGTGCTAATATTGATTTGCTTGTGTGCGTGAATGATTGATATGACTTTCGGTTTTTCTACCTTCTCTTCTCCCACACTCTGACTCACACCTTCATGCGGCCTCTCGTTCGAAGACGTACGCACATTTTTCACAGACACACTGTGCTCCGTCCTACGAGAAGAAGCGGCTGAAGAGTCCCTTCTTCTGCTGTGTTGCTGGCTTCTGCTGCTGCTGCTGCTGCTGCTGCTGGTCGTCATTGTTCTTGTCGTCTTCCTGCTTAGCCTCCGCCGCATCGTGTGCCTTGTGTTGCTTCTCGCTGAACGGCACGAATGGGCGCGTGGGCACGGGCGGCGAGATGAGGTCCGTCTGGATGCCACTCACGATGATCGACACATGCACCGAGCCCTGGAGCGAGCTGTCGTAGCACGTGCCAAAGATGATATTGGCTTCCTCGGCCACGCGCGCGCGGATGATCTCCATGATGCGGTCCACTTCAAAGAGCGTCATGTCGTCCCCTCCACGGATCGTCACGAGCAGACCCAATGCGCTCTCGGTCGGCAAATCGCCCAGCAGCGGGTTCACGAGTGCCTGTTCGGCCGCCTTCTCGGCGCGGTCGGCTTCAGATGAGGTGCCTGAGCCCATGATCGCGCGGCCGGCGTTCGAGAGAATCGTTTTGATGTCCGCAAAGTCCAAATTGATGAGCCCCGGACGTACGATGAGGTCGGTCACGCCCTTCACGCCCTCCAGGAGCACGTCGTCCGCGTACCGAAAGGCCTCGAGCATCGTCGTGCTCTTGCTCGAGAGCGCGAGCAGGTTCTGATTCGGCACGACGATCAAAGTGTCTACGTACTTGGCGAGCTCCTTGACGCCGGCATTCGCGAGTCGCGTACGGTTCGGGCCCTCCGACCGAAACGGTGTGCTCACGACGCCCACCGTAAGGATGCCAAGCTCGCGCGCGATGCTCGCGACGATCGGCGCCGCACCCGTGCAGGTGCCGCCACCCATTCCGCCTGTGATGAAGAGCATGTTGCTGTCCTTGAGCGCCAGCTCGATCTCCTCGCGCTGCATCTCGGCCGAGAGCTTGCCCAGCTGCGGCTTGGACCCCGCGCCCAGGCCCTTTGTAATCTCCTTGCCGAGCGTGATCTTGCGCGGCGCGAGCGATCTCCCCAGCGCCTGGCAGTCTGTGTTCGCGACGATGAACTCCACACCCTCGAGCTGCGACGCGATCATGTTGTTCACCGCGTTGTTGCCAGCGCCGCCCAGCCCGATGACCGTGATCAACGGCTTGCCGTCCTTGTACGCCGATACCAATCGCTTCTTCTCGTCTCCTATAACAAGCAACGATCATCCATAGACAATAAGTACCAATAGATAGCTCCCTCTTTTTCCCCCCCCAACACGCTTCATGAAGCCGTTACCGTCTTTCGTGTCCGAGAAGAAGTCGCTCTTGGCCACAGGTACTGGCGGTCGGTATTGTCGCTTTCTCCGGTCGTGCGCACCCGCCGTCGCCGTCTGCTGCTGTTGCTTGCCTCTCGCAGCATTATCTACACCGTTCACACCACCGCTCGGGTACTTGGCGCGACGGTCCGTGTGGAGCTCTACGTTCGCCGTCGCTTGCAGAAATGGACTCTGCGCGCGGCGAGCGAGCACACGGCACGTGAGCAGCGAGGAGCCACGCACGCTCATCTCGATCGATTGCGTATGCGCTGATGCTTCTTGACTGGCCTTCACGAGGAACCTTTTTTAGCGAGTCTTGCATACATAATGCATTGTGTCATAGTATCTCTCTAGCCCGATTACAGCTCCAGGGTGGGCGACATATCGAAAAACACCTCAACCCAGTATGCTTTTGTGATGTCGCCCACCCTATTGCATTTCCTAAAATTTGAGAAACATAGCGGTAACATACAGGTAGGAATCAGGGATAAAACACACCACAAACAATCATGTGGACCACAATTTATCAGATATTTTCGACCGGAATTTGATTGGCTGAAATAAAATTTATTCCCTTCTTATCTTGATCGTTGTATACCATACACAAAACAAATACAGCGCGGAAATTCGAGCTTATGCCGCGAACATTAGATGTCTTGATTGTTTTTTGTTTGTTTGTTCACGTCTGCGTGTGGAGGAGGATTCGTGATAAACCTTTCTTGCTCGGAGCTTCAGCCTGTTTTCCTGCTGATCGAAATGCCTTGCTGCAGTTGCGCCACCTGTGGTAGTGGACAAGCACCATAGAGCACACTGTCAGTCAGGAGACAGATCCATGCAACTTACTAGAACTGAATAGTGAGATGCTGACAGGACGCACCAGCTGGAAGGAGTTGTGCAGCGGTACAACAGTCTTGATCATGGACGAGGACAAGATCTTCTCGTCGCTCACGACGTTCGCCGGGTCGTCGTCATTGCTGCTGACGTTGGCCTTGGTCTCGGTGTTGCTGGTGGATTGTGATGACGCGTCCTGATGTTGACACTCTTCTGACTCTTCTGATGCCGAAGCGGACGGCAGCGCATGTAATGAGGTCGAGCTGGAAGAGGACGGCATTGTCGGCTGGGGCAATGTCGGCACTGTTGCGGTCGCCAGGTCGCCGCTGTTGCTGTGGCGTCGCACCCACTCATCCATGTTGTGTTCTGCGACGTCGTGCAGCTCGATCTCGTCCTCTTCGAGTGGATTCAGGTACGCGTACTTGCCGACCACGCCGATGCCCAAGATCTTTTCGGGGATGAAATCACCACAAGCCGAGTAATTTTGCATAAGCAACTTCGTGCACTTCTTCCCATTGTTCTCTTGCAGAACGCGCACGGCCTCGGAGAACTCCATCGAGTCGATGCGGATGTCGTTCACGGCCACGATGTGGTTGTCGGGCCGAATCGCGACCCAGTCGATCTCGTCCTCGGTCACGATGATCCCGATGCGCTTGAGCACAATGAGCGGCTGGTCAATGAACTCGAACTCCGGGATGCTCTCCACCTCGACCACGCGCTCATATAAATACAGTTCGTACTGGAAAATCTCGCCCACGGACGCCTGGACAACCGCGTTGCAGCCGCTCGCGACCACTTGTCTCGAGATCGTGTTGATGTCTAAGAAAACAATACAGGTGGTGGGCAATATTCCACATTATTTGGTCGGTACGAAGCCTCATAGACCCCAACAAGGTTGGCAAGTGACAGAAAATGATATGGAAGCGTACCGCACTTGACGTACACGAACCGCACGGTGCTGGACGACGGGATGCTCTGTGTGCTGATCGTGATTTGGCCGTGCTTGCCCGCGGGTACGTAGTGGTACGAGCCGATTTCGATCTCCGAGGACGACTCCTCCGAGATCAGCACCTGGATATAGTCTTTCACCGAGTGGTTCTCTGGGACGTCGTACTCAACTGGTTGGACACACACACACACACACATACAAAGAAGAGATGAAGGTTAGTCCTAATTCAACAAGACATAACATGCACGCAACACGAGCCGCGGTCAAAGGGCGTACTTGTGACTAGTGAGCCTTTCTCGACCTGGCCGCCCATGTCCAGCTGCACGATGCCGCTGGGCCGGAACGCGAGCAGCTTGATCGTGTAGAGCGACTTGTCCGTGATGATGTCCAGTGTCTCCTTCAGGTCCTGCGCCTGTGCGATCCACTCGGTTGACTGGCCACGCAGCAGAAAGTCCTGCGTAATCATACAAAACACAGCACGTAAGAAGAGCGAAGAGATGCCAACAGAGCGCCTGCAATGCGCATAAGTCAGATATGAACCTGCGGTAAGAGCCCAAACTTCTCCCGCATCGGGTGTGCGCCGGCGTGGATGAGCATCTTGATCGCCACGGGGTTCTGCACAAAGCACGCGTGGTGCAGCGCTGTCCAGCCGTTCTCATCCTGGTGGTCCAGGTTCACATGCTTTTGCATGAGCAGGTGCAGGATCTCCGCCTGCTTGGAGAGCGGCTCGAGGTTCGCGTTCTCGCCGAGCTCCTCCACTTCCTTCGATTCGTTGTCGTCGTCTTCTCCATCGCCATCACCTTCCGAGTCTTTCGGTTTATCTTTCGCTGTTGGATTGTCCTGCCGCCCCACATTGATGTCATCCTCTTCTGCACTCTCCTCGCTGTGGTCGTCTCTAAAGCCGTCGCCAAATATGTCGTCGTCCTCATCGTCCTCATCGTCCTTGAACGCCATGCTTGCGACCGCCACGAGCAGTGGCGTGCGGCCGCTGTCGTCCTTCGCCTCGAGATCCGCCGCCGTCGCGTTCGCAAGCAGCGCGCGCACTGACGCAAGGTCGCCGTACGCGCACGCGCTGTGCAGTGTCATGCTGTTGCCCATGCCTGTCGTTGACTTTCTGCTCTGCCAGCTGCTGCTGGTGTTGATCTGTTGCCAAGGAAGAGACGGTCGGTCGCCGTCTGCTGCTGACGTCGCTGCTTGCTTGCTTGCTTCTTCCGGCACGCGTTGTCGGCAGCGACCTGGTGTTTTATTTTTGAAGCGCGTAAACGAGCAGGGGGACTATCTAGAGTGGCAAAGTCGACAGCCTGTTTTGACTTGACTTCAAGCGCGGAAGCAGCCAAAGTCGACTGCACAGTCTGACAACTGCTCTCGCTATTTTTGGGCCAAAATCCACAAGTCGACATCATCCTAAGTCGACAGCTGCATGTAAAATCGACAACCTCTGAGTAGCCACAACGTCTCCAGCCACAACATCGCCAACCGACAATGACACCAACCACCCACAGTGACGTCGGCAACAGAGACCATCTCGACTTCGAGAACTCGAGCGATTGGGATACCGCCGACGGTGACGGCACTGCGACCACCATCGAGCAACAACAAATAATGAGTAACACCCGCTCTGCTCGGACGAGGCGCGCTCCTGACCGTGACGAGCCCGCCGATACTGACCTTGCCGAACGGGGTGGGGGATACGAGGAAGCAGCGTACGAATATGGAGGAGGAGGCGAGCCTGACGTCGTGGCGAATGTGGAGCTGCACCCGTCACAAATGGAATCCTACTAGAGAACCATCAGCTTTCCAGCCCGACCGCTGTGTTGGATCGTTGAATACGACGAAGTCTGTGAGGACGAATATTGTCTTCACTCACACGACAGAGAGGAGAAGAGTCCGCTAGACGACCTGCTCGAGATAATGGGACGCGCCAAACACACGCTGGACATCTATATGTACTTGGTGACTCACGATCGTGTACGTATTGGCATGATCCGCTTTCTGATGTGTGTGCGAGCTTCATGCTAATCCTGTGACGGTGTTTGCATTTTACTAGCTTGCTGACTTAGTTAGGGAGCTTCAGGTGCGTCTTGGTTCCGGACTTCGATTTCTAACCGACCGAAGAGAAAGTGAGAAGTCGGTAAAGAAATTCGGCAACAAGAATCCAGAGCTGCGCCGCGCGGAAGTTAATGTGCGGGTTTCTCCTCGGATGATGCACAAGAAGTTCTTCATCGTAGACGGCGAAACGATGGTCACGGGTGCGTAAATGATCTTGTGTTGGATCTGCTCAGTGTGGAGTCTTGTTTGTAAGTGTGTGTTTGCTGTCTTACGCAGGGTCACCCAACTGGAGTGACAAAGGGTGCTCAAGAAATGAGGAGGAGGTTTACGTGTTTGAAAGCGCCGAGACTCGGTTCTTGCGCGACAGCCAACGACAATTTGAGGGGCTTGGCGAGAGTCCGACACCATGCCAGAGCTGATCCCGGACCAGCCTGTGGTCGATCGGGGTACGCCATCACGAATTCACCCCCCAATACCTGCCCTGCCTCCATTTGCGCGTGCTATTGCCGCCTTTCTCGTGCAAGTTGGCCCCGACTCGCATGCAGTTGCAGCAGCCCACTTGCAGGCTGCTGCCGTTTGCTATGTGTAGGCTGATCTCAACTGATATGCAGTTGCAGCAACCCACTTGCAGGTTGCTGCCGCCTCTATCGCGCAGGCTGATCCCGACTCGCAAGCAGCTGCAATGGCCCACATCCATGCTGCTTCGCAGGCGATAGCTGCAGTCTGCGCGCAGGCTGTTGCCCACACAAGAATGAACAACGGACGGACCTTCATCAAGGCCTTCAAGATCAAAAGCCCACGCAGACATCAGGTTCGCGAACGGATACCCTAGTAGTCATCGATCGGAGCTTGGAACAGGCCTTCCGACGCGTCGTGGAGAAACTTGTTAGTCATTTCTACACAGTGGCCCCCGAACCAAATCCTGCGATGTAGAATAATGGTCTCCTCTCTTTATAAAGCATTCGCTCTTCGCTCTTTGCTATGCATTAACATACGCACGTTCTCGCATGCTTCATTCCATGAGACCGTCCTTTGTATCCGTTCAAGAACGTACCCTATCACTGATACTAAGTAATGTTCTGTGAGTGCATTCACTGATTCACAATGATGTTCAGTGAGAGCAAAAGGAGGCTCAGCTGGATCCAAAGTATGGGCTAAGCTCAGATTCAAATGTCTATAGATCAAAGCAGGAAGTAGATTGAGTCGCGAACGCAGTCTTTCGCCTTGAACAACAGGACACTCTAGTCAAAAATGAAGTGACTAATATAGACACGAATCGCTGAGAGAGCAGGATTTCTAAAAACATTGCAGTGGTCACACAATATCAAGTTGTGAATGAGGTTGTCTTTTCTTATTCGCGCATCCAACAAAGCGCTTGCTTCATTCTCTCATTCGTCATTTCTCGCCATGAGTGGCAAGTGCAAGAAGACGGCCGAGGAGAAGGAGCTCTTCGCCAAGCGCGAGAACACCACCGTGGTATGCAAGCT
>JAADWP010000230.1:0-33870 GCA_023336215.1 Globisporangium iwayamae | reverse complement strand
CCCCCCCCCCCCCTCCCCGTTACTGCTGGCGATCTCGCCTTTCTCACTCTGCATTTTCCCGTCTCCATCGACCCACTCGACCTCGTGAAGGTTCCAGTCAGCCAGCCAGCTTCCAGGCCATTTACTATTTATTCAGCAGACCTCGCTCCCCAAACACAAGCGTCATGCCGCGCCGCTGGTTTCCCATTTTCCTCTGGTACGCTGCTACTGTCTCTGTGCTGATCCTCCAGGCCCAGAACGCAACAGCAATAGCAGCAGTAGATCCAAGCCCGAGCGAGTTGATCCCGATCTTCGCCGGCGTCGCCGGAGGCAAGAACTCTCAACCACCAGTTACGTCTGGAGGTGCAGGTACAGCTGGGGTTTCAGGAGCTACCATAAGAGGTGGACCAGTCCTCGACCCGCTCGAGTTCTCGCCCGACTCTCCTAGGACCCCCTCAGTAGGAGCTCAAACCCCCAAAGCAGCCCAGACACCCAGTTTCGAGTCAGCCAGCAATTCCAACACCACCAGTACATCCTCAAGTACAGAAGGCGCTTCTCCACCACCGTCCCACCGATGCACAGACCAACACAGCCAGATGAGCGTCGAGAACGTGCCCGGAGTGTTCTGTGTGCTGGGCCCACAGATTTGCAGCGGCTCGCTGAGCGACGGCAACTGTCCCGGCGTCCAGGACGGCCTTCCATTGGGCTCCCACTGCGGCCTGGTCTACACAGGCGTCTACGGCTGCCGGGCAGGCCCCAAGCCAGCTGCATGAAGTGAGGTATCTTTCTCGCCACCCAATTAGGTATCTTTTTATCCAGCATAGCAGACGGAGGTCTGTTTATTTAGCTAGACGATAGCTTGAGATCGCTCAGCGATGCTCTCAAGCCGAATCTCTTGATACTCTTGCTATAGAGGTCAATCGATTTCCTTAAATATCACATTTCCGAGCCACCTATTTCCAGCGGTCACTAAAATCTGATGAGAACGAGAGGCTACCTAGCCGAAGCTATAGTTTATGAGACTGTGCGTCAACCACAATGGCCAATCGCTCTCTCTTCGTATCAGCAAAGCAGTCAAACAGTTCAGCGTGTGTGGCCCAGTTCTCCCACTTTCGCGTATTTAGCGCTTTATTTAGTAAACTGAGCTTCAAGGCCATGCCTTGGGCTTGAACGATTTACGTCTTGAGCCTCGGCCGCCTCGCTTCATTCCGGAAGCTACCAGCAACAGCGCAACCAGGGTTCCAGCCCCCAACTCCAACGTCGCTGAGCTGCCCCGTCTACGAGTATCAACTCATACAACACAATGCTGCGAATCCAAGTGTGCAGCACGATCGTCGTCCTCCTGTTCGCGGTGCTCGTGAGCTGTCGAGCAGTGGTAGTCGCGAGCGAAGACACGCTTGCAATCCCGTTCTTCCCTGCCGTAGCTGACATATTAGTCGCTCGAGCATCGGCGGTGGAGGATCCGACTGTGCAGGTATTTACCCCGAATGATTTGACCACCACTGAGTCCGCCGGCGACGAGCTGACCAGCGCCGACTCGACAGGCATCGTGGCGACTAGCGACGGCTCGTTTTCTCCAGCAGTTGTCTCCGCGGCTCGCGTCGATGGCATTAATACCACCAACGTAACAACGGCTAGTGTCTCGACAGAACAGGGTGGCGAGGGTGCGTCCACCTCGTACTCCTTCCAGAACACTGAAGTATCGACTGCGAATTCAGTCACGAACCCTTTGGATGACCAGGCCACGGCCTCTACCGGTACCGATACCACGACCATTTCTGAGGACCAGACCACGACCTCCGATGCCACAGCCTCTGGTGGACAGTCCGCTACTAGTGAGGAGCAGGCCGCAATCGCTACTGAGGACCTGGCCACGACCTATATCGAGGGTCAAACAGGTGTTGGAGGCGACAATGAAGAGCAGCAGAATGTGGAAACATCCTCAGACCCAGCTTCAACTGAGCTAACGGGCGAGCAGGAAGCGCCACCAGTTGACGAGGCTGCCGCTGCCGGTGAGACTCAGGCGGTGGAATCCGACCCAGTGACGGATGAGTCGTTATCAGGTGAGACCGAGCAAGTGACTGGTGGTGAGCAGGCGACAACGTCCGTGGACAGACAGCAAGCGCCAGCCTCTGATACTACTGAGCTTGACTCTAGTAGTGAGCCTGATTCTAGCAGTGGGGCTCAGGTGACGGAAGATGGCGCAGCGCTGGACGGGACCTCGACTGAGACCGCTGTAGCCCCAGCAGACGACGAGCAACCACCAGCATCTGGTATTGAGTCTGACCCAAATGGTGACACCCAGTCGGTAGAGAACAGCACAGCAACGGATGGTGCGCCGTCAACTGAGACTGATCAAGAGAGCAGTGGTGCAATGACTGATGCCCCAGTCAGCAGTGACGAGACCGATACCACAAGCGACAACAGCGTCGAAATGCAGCAAGAGCCGGCGAGTGAGGTAAACGTAACTGACTTGGGGATCACGAGCTCGGAAGTGACTGAGGAAGGAACCACTGACGATGCAGCAATGGACGAGACAACAGCTGCAGGAGATTCAGTGGACGAACAGATCGACACCTCAACTGGGATCACGAGCCAGGAAGACCCGAGTACCCAAGAGCTGAATCCAGAGACTGCTCCTGTTGTAGAAACAGCCGAAGTGACTGAGGAACCAGCTGCGGATACCTTAAATGGCACCTTGGCGGACGAGACAACTGAGGTGACAACGGATGGACCAACTGAGGCGGCTATTGCCGAGCCAAGCGACGAGCCAGCCAATGATGTAACAACCGAATCGGCGCATGAAGCTTTAATCTCTGGCGATCCAGCCACTGACGAGACAATCACTGTTGATCCAATCGAGGAATCAACCAATACTGAGCAGACTGAGGCATCAGCTGACGATGCCGACTACACGGAGGAGCCAGCTATTGAGTCGCCGAGCACTGAGGGACCAGCGGGAGATTCGACTTCTTCGTTGCCACAGACTATCTATGAAGGCCTGACTGCTGCGCTGACCATTTCTCCAACCGAGTCGTCATCGGCACAGGCGAGTATTGAGGACTCAGCGGTGCTCTCAGAGGCAGCGCCAAAGCCAAACACGACCTCTATCCTAAATTATGATAGCGTGAACTCAACCAGCACCACTTCGTCGCCGACGCTAGTTCCAACACCGACGCCAGCACCAACACAAACTGTGACTCCGACACCAACGGTTTCATCAGCCCCATTGGTTCTTGAGACTACTAATGGGACTACCAACGCGACTGTCGATGCAACTACCGATGTCTACCACAGTCCGTCGTATGAAATGGGCTTCGTACCAGTGTATCCATCGCTAGAGCTAACAACGCCGTCCCCAGCGCTCAATACCACTGCACCACTGGAAGCCGCTACTGGTACCTCAGCCTCAGGTACACCAGCTCCAACCCCAGCGGCGACTCCTACGCCAACGCCAGCTCCGACGGAAACCGCCACACCAACTCCAATAAACTCCGCCTCAGCTCCAACGGTGACTCCGATCGTAGCTCCAGTACCAGTTCCAATCAATTCAACAGCAGCTTCAACGGTGACACCGACGCCGAGCCCAACAAACTCAACGTCAGCTTCGACACCAGCTCCAACACTGACTCCGGCTTTAGTCGAATCAATCTCATCATCAACTCCAACACAAACACCCACCCCAGCAACGCCAGCTCCAAGCCCGTCCCCAAACATGACTGTGGCGCCAAGCTCCACTCAATCAGATGGCCTCTGTTCTACGGTCGAGGAATCAGTGAGTGTCCTCAGCAAGTCGCACGACTTTTGCGTGCCTGTGGGTGGACTTCGTTGCAGCGGTCCGTCTGGCGCCGGCGGCATTTGCCCCGGCGCACAGAAGGGCCTGGAGCAGGGCTCTAAGTGCATGCTTGTCAGCGAGGGTGTCTACGGGTGCGTGGCAAACTCCGCGACCGAAGCTGCAACAATAAATCTTTCGCCAGCACCGAGCGCGACCAGCGCCATTGTTAGTCCAGCGTCAGTGAACCTCGGCCAGGTTGGCAGTGCGAGCTCTTAAGGAGTGAGGGTGGTGTTAGTTGAGGTTGTTGATTGCATTTTCTCTATTGTAAGTTCAATGGAAACAACCAATTTTCACGTTTTCCCACACCAATTTAGGACCAGGATCCGTTTCATCAGAAGGACGAGACCGAACAACCCAGCGGGCGGCGTCCTTTTGCTTGTATTTGCTGAAGCTCTTGGCCCAGTATGGCGACTATGTTAGCTTCGCTTGCTCTCTTGGCTCGTAACTGAGCCTCATGAACTCGACATTGTCACCCGAAGCCTATCGTCAGCTCCTGGATGTTGGTCGCGGTGAAGATGACGAGACCGACGGCGCTTTGGATCCTCAGCTCGGCCACCACTACGACCACCAACAGCAGCTGCAATGTAACCAGCAGCTGCTCAGCTTTGTGGACTGGGACGTCCTGGACGGCGAAGGCGCTGCGCGTATGCTTGACCACTACACTCGCCTAACCAGAAGAACGCCAACACTGTCATCACGCAAGCGACCACTGCGCAAACCAGTACATGCTGTGTCACTCCCACCACTTTCAGGATCACCTTCTATAGCCAGTGCCTCAGCTATGAGCCTCACGCCGCGTGGTGCCCACTTACGACCGCCGTCTCGGTCTGAAAGCGACGATGGTGAGGCTGACAAACAACAGTGGACTACTAACCCCCAGTCACCTCAACGATCCCAGTCTCCATCTCCCTCCAAGCCGCGCAAACGCGCAGCACCAGACCCCACGTTGCCACCGTTAGACGTCCACGTACTCCAGCGCAAACGTGTATTCTTGAGTGCAACAGGCGCTGCAACAATTGGCATTGAAGAGATTCTACAGCTCCAGGAGCACCCACAGCCACCCATTTCCCCCAGTGACTATCACCCATCGCCACTACAGCTTGCACTGATGCCCAAGAAGTGCTCTTTGGACGACGAAGTGGCGCTCATGCCTTGCCACTCGCTTCTCTATCGCTACGTGCCCAGTTTAACAGCTGAGGTCTGGAAGGAACCGATTCGCGACCGCGACAAGCACTGGGTGAGCGATGAGCTCAACGTGATCCTGGCACTCACACGCGCCTCCGGCGATTGGACCAAGTGCCTCATGAGCAACCCGATGCGGCAGATCAAGGGCAAGTGGCGCCACTGGGAGGCCATGAAGGTGCATATTCACGAACCTAAGACTGAACCTAAGGCTGAGACCTCATCAGTGCGTGTATCTCCACAGCGAGACCAGAGCGCGCCGCCGCATATCCTGATCCGCAACCAGGGCACGATGGTCTCCAGAACCTATTGCCTCGTCTCAGTTTACGGAGTGGGCATCTACGGCCGGCTCTACAGTTCTGGGCTCGCTGAACGTCACGGGAACACGAGGTATCTGAGCTTCAAAGCCTACGACCCACAGACGAGTCATGTTTACGAGCTCATCGTGACGTTTAGCGACCTCGAGTGGCTCTTTACAGCGCGCATGGAGCTCCTCGTTGCAGGCAAGAAGTACGCGATCATCAAGGAGCTCATCGCCCTTCTGTACTTCAAGTATCCAGGCGGTAGTGAGGACGATAACGGCGAGGATGACGACTTGCTGGGTGACCAAGTTAAGAGGACACTGTGTCCACCTGAGAAGGACACCCACGTGTCCCAGCCAACTGAGCTACAACCGCCAAGTCTCCCAGTGCTCTGCATCTCACCTGAGGAGAAGCTTAACGCCGCTGCACGGCGACGTCGTGAGCGTGAGGAGCGCCTGAGACTCGAAGAAGCTGAGCGATTGCGCGCGTTGGCGCTCTTCATGAAGCTCCCTCGACGTGCGCGATACCGCGTGCTCTGCCAGGTCGTGCGCGTCAATGGACACAAGTTCATCGTGTCGATCTACCACAACCCAGCCCAGATCCGCAACTTTATGGTTCTAGCCTACCATCCGCTCTCGAGCCACACGTTCCCGCTGACCGTGGGCGTCATGGAAGCCGCGTCGCTCTCGCGGGTTTTCACGCTGCCGCACAAGTGGAGCGCGGAGCTCAAGCTCCAGATCGCCAGGTTACTGTTGCCCAAGCTGCGCTTCAACGGCTCCAAGAAGACCTCGAGTCCATCACTGAGCAGTAATAGCTTGAAGGACGATGGCTCGGATGACTATGCCGACTATAGGATGGGATTGGGCATCCGGGAGGACCGTAGCGGCTCACCATCAAAATGGCTGCCTCCACCCGTGATCCAAACTAATGAGAGCCTACAAGCTGAGCTCG
This sequence comes from Globisporangium iwayamae, assembly GCA_023336215.1. Lineage (NCBI taxonomy): Eukaryota > Oomycota > Peronosporomycetes > Pythiales > Pythiaceae > Globisporangium > Globisporangium iwayamae. The sequence continues at coordinate 27,621 of JAADWP010000230.1, read as the reverse complement.
TGGCCAAGTTCCAGGTCGACGGTCACCGGTCACTCCAACTTGACTCTCAGGCCAAGCTGCAGCTCCTCGAAGCCGCAAATGCAATTAAGATCGCTGCTCTTCAGACGCAGATCCGCGATGCTGAGGCCCAGAAGGCGAGTTTACAGACCAAAGACCACGAGCTCAAGGAGAAGATCGAGGAGATTAACAGTGGCAAAAGCGTGGTGCTGCCGTCCACAGCCTCAGAGGAACCATCGTCGGTTCCCAAGGGCCAGCACCACGACCGCCGACGCGAGTTCAAGGCCGCGCGAGCCAAGATCAAGGACGAGTTAAAGATGCTGAGCGATGCGATGAGTGGCTGGAAGAAAGAGATGCTGAAAACCAAGGAGAATGAGACTTCAGAGCGCGAAAAAGCAGTCCAGAACCTGGAAAAGGCGCTCAAGACGCTGCAGAATGAAGCTTTGATTCGCACGAGAGGCATTCTGTCCAATGAGAGAGACTTCGCTGCTCGTAACAAGCCTCGAGGGCCTTTGGGACAGAAGACTTGGCTCACACGCGCTCACATCGACCCAAACCTCAGGTTTGTCGCTAGTGGTGCGTGCAAGATCGAGGGCAAACGCTACCGGTGCTCGGTTTTCGAAGTTCTGGACCAAGTTAGTGAGCCGAGTGGCGATGAGAGCCCTGGTATCGAACAGGCTGAGGCTAAGGTTATGAGTCTTGAAGCCCAGCAGAGCCACACAACCATGCTCCAAGTTTCGCTGTACGACCCATCTACGTGCCAAATACATACACTGAAGCTCATGCGGCTCGACTGGATCGCGTACACCAAGCAGCAACACGAAGCGCAGCTGCTCATCCCCGAGTTCGAGATCAGCTCATCACCCGTGATCGAGCGCCTGGGCTTTCTCAACACATCGCTGGCCACGTGTCGTCAGAGCCTCACCGCATTGGGGAATAAGAAGAAACAAACCAAGAAGAGCCTGAAGTTGCGCGATCAGTTGCGCCTCGAGATGCAGAACTGCCTGATGGAGCGCAAGAAGCTATTTGCTAATGCCCCATGGCACTGGGTGATCGCGGCATTGAGCGAACGGCTCAGCGTCTCGGACGTGCAGGCTGTCTCCATCGACCGCTGCATCTTTCGGACTGTGCTACCCATCGTGTCGCTCGCTAATGACGATGACGCGCGTCCAAATGGACAATCCCAAAAGCCTGGAGGTGTTGACGCAGAAGGCGTGGTCTACTGCCATGTGCGCGTGGTGCAAGAACACCAGGAGATCCGTTTTGAGGTGTTTGAACCGCTGGCGGGAGCTGAGTATGCGCTCGTGTACCCAGAGAGTGCAGAATTGGTGAAGGAGTTTGCCGTCGAGACGTTCATGGAGCAGCAGATGCACTTGGAGGCGATCGCGATGTCCCTTTTGTTCTATGTGAACGACGTGACGGGTCAAGTGGACATTCGGTTCGAAGATTGACTGCTTGACTAATTAATTGGCCACCGGAAGTGGACACTCTGATTGATCAACTGAAGTGGACATTTTTGGTATCCCAAATACGATCACGGAGAGTGGACTAAACGACGATACTAGACTCAGACGGCTAGCTACACAATGACTCTCAGGCTCAGTAACTCCTCGCAGGCGGTGGGTATTGAGCCTGGAGGATCATTTCTCGCCGCTCGTAGTGGAGCTCGGCGAGTCGCTGCGTAGCCGAGGCGTAGAGCAGACCAGTGGAGAACGAGAGCACAATCTGCAGCATGGGCGCGATCAGGTAGATGTTAGACTCGGGGAACCACTGAAGGTACCAGCCTGCAAACAGCAAGTGGTGCGCGGCGGCTGTAACGCCGCTCACGACGAGCCCGACGACGTTGTGCGCCGCGTAGAGCGCGAACCCGGGCACTTGCACAACGACCCAGTCGACAAAGCACGCACCCAGTGTGATCTACGGATTGAAAAACAAGGGCATTGAGAGTGAGCGTCTTCGACTCAATAGAACCAGAACCAGAAGCCGAGGCTACGAGTCATATGCCTCTGTACGTACACACTCGCCGAAGATCACAATGACGGCGATGAGCTCCTCGAGGACAGTAATACGGGGCTTCTGAGCATAGCAAAACCACTACAGTGTGTCAATGGGCGACACTACCACAAACCGATAGCCATACGCTGAGTAACAAAGCGTACCTCAGCGTTCTTCTTCTGTGAGCGATGCGCGCGCTGCTGCTGGTGCTGCCGCGAAGAAGACTCATTGAGCCGCAGCGATTTGTAGCAATTCGCGCTCTCCCGGACGCGGAGCTGCTCGTACACGTGGCGCTGGTCGTATCTCCTCGGCAAACTCGCATTGTAGGCAGGGGAGAGAACTGGCAATCGCTGACTGGCTTCGATATCACGCTGTAAGTCGAACGCCAGGCTTCGCGGTCCAGCTCGAGCAATAAGATCGAACTTGAAGGGACACCAGCACTCCTGGGGCTTGGAGCTGGGGCTCGTGAGTAGCTGGGGTGCCGATAGTTGCGTGCCCTCAGCCCCACCATTGATGCAGCCGACGAGACTGAACCAAGCTGCAAGCACCAGAACATGGCTTGGGTGCATTTTTAGACCGCTCGCCTTCGTTTCGGCCTCGGTCTCGACACTCTCTCGATGCGCTCGGACTCGAAAGAGATTATCTATAACTGACAGCCAGCCTTCCTAGGCTTGAGACCTTGTCAAGAAACAGTGCCAGCGTACTTGTGTCTTGTGCAATGTATTACATACGCCACGTCACAGAACCTATCGTCACTCACTCGTGCATTCCTCGCACTCTTATCCCAGTCTCGCAGCACTACTAGTAGGTCTCGACCCAGGCTCGTGCCTCTTCAGCTGGCTCGAGCGCGAGGGTGGTGGTGGTGGCGCGAGCCTCGACTGCTGCTGTTATTGTGAGCGGCATTCGCCAGCTGCTGCTGAGTCTGAGCTTGCTGGGCCACAGAGCCTGGCTGGTCGCTGCAGGCCTCGCGGGTGCGACCCACGAAGGACGTGGTCGTGATGGGCACCATGCCGAGCGAAATCATCCGCGTGATGAGACTCGAGAGGCCGATCATGACCTCGGGCGAGACCCAGTCGAGGTACCAGCTAAGCGCCGCGAGCTGGTACATGAGCGCGGCGCTGAACGCAATCACGAGGCACCAGCGCTGACCGCGCGAGAAGCGCGCCCAGAGTGGGATCGAGTGCACGAGGTAGCCGATGAAGCCCACGAAGATGCAGCTCTAGAATTAGAGTTTAAACTTGATATTAGTATAGAACAGTCGAATGAGATGCTGATAGGAGAGAAAGATAGGAACGCACCATTTCGGCAAAGAGGATGGAGCCTGGGACGCCCGGGAGCGCGCTCTCAAAGCTCTCGATCTGGGCGAGAGAGACTTCCGGCACGGCGACTGCCTGTGGACCAATAGGAAAGGAGGCTACGTGGTTAAGGGCCACGCAAGGTCTCAATAGCTTTGAACTTGCACGCTGGTGAGATTTGCTCACCTGCTCTGGGCTTTCTAGGGAGGATGGCGCAGGCGTCTGGGCGAACTCGTCATCGCTTTCCTGAGGGACCATACAATTAAGTCAGAGTGTACGATATCCTCTGTTATGCGTCTTGTCTACTCATTAGTGCCAGCTCACCTGGGCTTGATTTTGATGGTCCATCAAAGCTCCACGACGTTGTGGCTCAGTTGAGCCTGGGGCTTTTGTCATCACGGCCACTGCCTTCTTTGTGATCTCTTTGTTTGTATTGTGGGGTTGCGGCGATGCCACTACGTCACTGGAATCCGTACCCCCATGAGTAGCAGCAACAGTGTACAGCTGTGTCTCTACAGCCTTTGTTGGCTTCACTTCAACCTCATTCACGCGCGAGATCGAGAGCTTGGGGCTGCGCATGTCAACAGCAGCAGCAGCAGTCTTCCCCATGTGGCCAGTCGCCTTGAGCTGATACTGCTGCGTGTGCTGGAACTCTGTGCGCACCACTGAAGCTCTCGCCGCGCTCGTCTTCTTCTTGGCTCGCTCGTGGAAGTAGAGACGCGGGTCGACATCCTGCACCTGACCGTTTTTGCCCAGCACGATGTGCTGCGGGTTGAACGCCGCCTCTGTGTCAACGAGCACCAGCGTCAGTGCACTTGCAACGTAGCAGCCTAGCACGGCCTGGAATCGACGCGAGGCGAGCATCTCTTGGTAGCTAGCTAGCTGGTTCAACAGAACGACTGGGGCGCGAGCTCAATGACTGGCCAAATGCCGATGAACGTCTGCGAACGGATGAGCCTCGTCGGTTGGCATGGCCTTGATGAACGAGTGGAAAAAAATCCTGAAACCACCACCACCAGTAGAGTCAAAATGGTGGAAAGAACGAGATGAGGCGTTAGGGCTTAGCCGAGCTCTCTGCTATGTATGAGATTGTGCCTTGAACGTGCCGTGGATAATCTGAGGCATGGCTGTCAGTACGATCGCATTCTATTGATGTTCTCTCTTTGATATGAAAGGCCGAAGGGCGCTTCCGATGACGCTCTCTACACGGAGAAGGCTATGCAAAAATGCAGCACTCACTAATACAAAGTCATGAAGAACCCTATCTCTAAATGCTTACGAGCTCACAGATGTCGTTCTACCTTCGGAGCCGGAATTCCTTCTTGAAGCACTGGAGCTTGCTCAGGCTCGCTATCGCATCCAGTGGCTTGAGCGCGTCCAGGAACGGCACGTTAGCTGTTCGCCAATCATTCTGTACGAGCCCTTCGTGGAACTCGCTGTCTAGCGACGAAGCCTCATCAAAGTTGTACTCGTAGCTGCTCTCTGGGTTGAGCGACCAGACGTAGCCGCCCGCGAAGCCGCTCGTCTCGGCGATGAGCTTGACCGTGTAGTCAAAAACCCGCTGGATCGTCTTCTTCGGGTGTCTATCCGTTGTGTAGAGGCCACCGAACTCGCCCATTACGAGTGCCGGACTCTCTGGTTCCTTTGCCAGATACCCAAACATGAGCTCGAACGTGTCTTTGATGTTGGCGTGGAGCTCTTTGTCCGAGAGCTCCGTCGTTGTGGTACCGTTGTCTTCAGTACCGTAGAAGTAGCTCGACGGGTACACCGCGGGCGTGTAGTAGTGCGGCGCGTACACAACCTTGTTTGGGACTGAGAGCTTGACCGGAAACTCCTTGGCCTTCGAGAGCCCACTACCCCGCCAGTCATCGAACTCGTAGTGTTTGCCCGTCAATGGAGACGTCCATCCCTGGTGCTCGCTGCCGCCTTCGACGAACGCGAGCCACTTGGAGCAGCCGTTCAGCATGCGGTCGCCCATGCGAGTCGCTGCAGCGCGGAAATCCGACTCCGAGTCGTCGCCCCACGTGCTCTGCGCTGGCTCATTCTTGAGATTGAGACCGAGCACGTTCCAATACTCTTTGCTGCATAGACTGCCCGTGAGCACATCGATGGCGCTCAGGTACGAATCTTCAGAGATCTTCTCGCTCTCCTCGAGAAGTCCCGCATCGGAGGGTGTGAGCGTGTGCAGACTGATAAGAACGGAGATCTGGTGCTGCGCCAGGCCCGTGATGACGCTCTGCAGCGTCGTCATATACGTCTTGAGGTTGATCGCGAAGTTCTCGGCTTGGTTCACGAGTGTTGTTGCGTTCGGTGCCGAGTTGTTGAGAACGCTCTCGATGGAGATCGGAAGGCGAACGCTGTTGAATTTGTTGCGAGCCAGAAACGACGCGATCTCGAACTAGCGATACAGATAAAGAAGTCTCAGACATTAGGACGATCGGAGACTTCGCGATTAAAAAAGGGTGCTCTGTTGAGCATGGGATTAGGCTTACCAGAGTGGTTCCGTTCTTGTCATTTGACCAGAGTCCGAGTGGCATCTTTGCTTCTCTGTTGAGCATTAGACACATACACAAGGAGTTAGCCATTGAACCTGATCAAGGTAGCTCTTGTGAGCCTGAGAATGCAGCTTACGTCTCCATGCCGAACCTGGAATGACAGAGTCGATCGCAAGTTAATAGGAGGTCCGAGGATGGGAACATAGCGAGTTCAGGCTGATAGGAACGTACCAGTTGACACCTTTGAGCACGATCGGCTCCGTTTCTCCGGCTGGACCGACCGCGAACATTTTGCCGTTCTTGCTGATGTAGTTTGGCAACAGGCAGTCTGCAAAGCATAACACACATCATACAAGAACGGTCAGCGAGTGACTACAAGATCAACAGTGGCACCAACTTCTATATGAACAGCTCACCCATTTGAGGATACTCGGTTGGGTTGTTGTCCAGAACTCCAGCATTGCTGGTTTGCATTTTACTTCCATATTGGATCGCTGCTTTCGGCAGAGAAGACGGACGAGGCTGGGTCTTTGAGACTGCGGGAGTTGGTGTTGGTGTTGGCGTTCGATCTGCTGCTGGTATCGCCTTCTGTGGGGATCGCTGGGGTCGTGGGGTAGTCGTTGTCGTGGTCTGCTGTGGTGTTGACTTTGGCATTGACGACACAGTTGTGGTCTGCTTTGGCGTCACGTAGGACGAGACGACTGGTTTCGTGCTCGTTGGTGCTGGTGTTGGGAGCGAAGACGCAATGATGGGCTTCTCGATGGCGACCATTTTACCAGAACTTGGTGCTGGTGTTGGTAGTGCTACTCCGAGACCTCCAGTGAACGCTCCTGTGGCTGATTGAGTGACAGAGCTTGACGATGTTGCTGGCGATGGAGATGCTGGATTGAAAGCTGATGATGGAGATAGTGCTGGAATGTTGTAACCTGTTCCAAACGACTGCGGCGATGATGATGATGGCGTTGTTGCAGTCGAGCTTGAGGTAGGTGATCTAGATGATGGTGACGATGACGATGACGATGAGGAAAAGGGGGAGGAAGAGGAGGAAGAGGAGGAGGAAGAGGAGGAGGAGGAGGTGGAGGTGGTGGTGAAGGAAGATGGTGCTGGCGTGGTGGAGGATGAGTTACCGGGCCTGGGAGTCGAGCTTGGAGAGGAGGTCGCTGATGACGATGATCCTTGCGGTTGAGAAGATGAGGAGGAAGCTGAGCTCTGGGGCCGGGACGCCGATAAACTGGAGCTAGAACTGGAGCTGCCGCTGCTGAATCCGCCTGATGGAGTGATTTGATCACCTGTTGGGTCTGTCGATGCATTCGGAAATGCGGGTGAGGAGTTTTTCGATCCCTCGGAGGAGCTTGAGCTGTTATCATCGCCATCGTTTGTGGTCGTGTCGATGTTTCCCGTAAACGTTTGCGACGAGTCTCCAGGCGGTGGTGTCAAAGAGGATGGTGGAACCTGGGGACTCGGAGTCGTGACTGGCGTCATCTGCGGCGTCTCGTTGCTAGGCGATGCTGGAGAAGATGGTGTTGTGACCCCCGCGGTCGGTTGGGCGGCCGGTGAGGGCGAGCGCGTGACAGGGGTGAGGCGCGTCACGCTCTGGATTGGGTTATCCAGAGGCCCGCTCGTCGAGGCTTTGGTCGAGTGGCTCGTGTTGGAGAGCGTGACGACGCTGACACTGACAAAGATGATAACGACGGCCGAGAAGATGAGCTGCTTGAGGCGTGCCTTCGAGATGATGGCGCGCGTCGAGAGAAATATGTTGCTGCTGCTGCTCGTGTGGGCGTTCGCGGCGCCATCTTCGATAGACTGATAGTTGGAAGTCTCGTCCATGGTTTCGCGCTCTCTTGAGAAGATCGTCAAAGAGGTACGCAGCTAGTGCGTGAATTTGGTAATGGCACCTGTTTCATCTTTTTTGCAGAGTCTCCGGCTCGCAGTCTCAGAGCGACCGAGCGAGTGCGCACCATTACCACACTAGAGTTGAACGATCGCAATTGAGCAACTCTGAAGTGAGTGAGGTACATGAAACAGACTCGCGCGGAAGGTTTCGGTCTTGTTCGATGCATTTTCCGCCCTCGGGTGCGACTTCGGTTTTGGCCTCTGGAGGAAGGCGCGAAAGAAAGTGATCGAGACATATCGTTGATGATGGGACTGAATGCTCTGTGCTGACAAGTCCCTTGGCTCTTGAGGTTGGGCGACAAAGTCGTCCTGGAACCAGCGATTTCTGCAAGCTCTCGTGGACCGGACTATCCATTTTGACCAGTCACTTGACTAACCTCACCACGGATGACGACCCAGTTTTTGGCAAAGCGAAAGCTCCGCTCAGTGGAGAAGAAGGCGTGGAGCGAGCGAATCGAGTCTGAGCGCTGGCAGAAACCGCCGCTGACCGTTTCTTTGCGCTCGGAATAACATAACTGGAGGTCTTCGCGTGATGCAGATGCTTCTGCGGCACTTTTGTCGAGCGACGGCGCGAATTGAATTCGGAAGCCTCAATTGGATAGCCGATAGAGTACCATCGACATTAACACCATCTTCGTTCGTTTGTCTGGCTTGATCCGGAGGCTTGCCATAGAGCTTTCTGCCTTGCATTCAGCCTCGAGATGCCAGCATCTTGCCAAGAAGCGTCGAGCTTCGTCTTGACATAGTGCATACAGAGTACTGCCCCGAACAAGTCCGCATATTTCAGATCTTGAACGTCGAAGCTGCCTAGGCTCTGACGACCCACATATCGCTTGCAAGATGTGAGCATGACGCTGGCGGCAGCATCACGAGGCAAAATCGTTCTCAGACTCTTTTGTTGATGCATGTCTGTCGGGGGATGGGCTCGCTAACTTCACCAGCAGCAGGCAGCAGAAGGCGCGCCCTTCCAAAGTTGCCATGTTCGCTCAGAAAACCGCTTCTTGGAATTCGAAGAGGGTGGAAGCGACCAGTCGCATCGAAAGGTCGCAGGAGAGCGAGCACACGTGGAGCATTTGGCTTCATCGCCCGCGAACGCAGCACAGCGTGTGACTGACCGTCTCAGCGCCATCTATCCGCCACCTTCATCATGCGCTTACAGCACTCGCAGCTGCCGACGAACTACCACACGGAGCTCGTGAGCGCGTGCTGCTGGACGCCCGAGAACGATGCGATCACGTGCAGCGACGACAACACCATCGTGCGCTGGCGTATGGACGGCGAAGTGAGCGGCAAAGTCGCCTCGATGGAAGCCTTCGTCACGTCCATTGACTGGGTGCCGTCGGTCGGAAAGCAAGCTGCCGACACCTTCGCTGTCTCCTGTACGGACGGTGCGTATTCGCGCTGTAGTTACTTTAGCACACGTGATGGTTGGTGCTGAGCATCCTGACGGTGTTGCGTCATTGTCGTCCATTCAGGAACCTTCCGCTTGATGTCCAAGACTGGACGAGAAGAGAAGAGAGTGCAGGCTTGTGAAGGCGCCGTGATCGTCTTGAAGTGGAACTACGACGGCACTGCGCTTGTCACCTCTGGCGAAGATGGCACGATCAAGATCTGGTCGCGAAGTGGGAACTTGCGCTCGACGTTGGCCTCCACCGGTCGTTCGATCTACGCCGTTTGCTGGGGGCCAGACAACGACCAGCTCTTGTTCACGAACGGAGTGAATCTCGTGATCAAGACCGTGCAGATTGGACGCAAAGACATCCTCTGGAAAGCCCATGAAGGCGCGATTCTGTGCATCGACTGGAACCCGATCAACAACCGAATCATCTCAGGTGGCGAAGACAGGATCTTCCGAGTTTGGGACGCATTCGGACGCCAGTTGTACCAAAGCCCAGTTGGCGAGCACGTGGTCACGTCCATAGCCTGGTGTCCAAACGGTGGGACCTTTGCTGTCGGCTCGTACAACATGCTTCGTCTGTGCGATAAGACTGGCTGGTCGTACTGCCGAGAGCGACCGAAGTGCGGCTCGCTCATGGACATCGCCTGGGCGTCCGACAGCACGCAGCTTGTCGCAGCTGGCGGGAACGGCGCGACGGTGTTCGCGCAAGTCATCGAGCGGATCTTGACGTGGAACAAGATCGAAATCAAGCTCGTTGACCCACGGAAGATCCATGTTCACGACGTCATGAACGAGACCCTTGAGGAGATCGACTTTGTGCGCGACCGAGTGATCGAAATGTCATTCGGTCACGGATTTTTGATCGTCTGCACAGCGACCCAGTGCTTCATCTACAACTCGCAGAACTGGAACACTCCTCACATCTTCGACCTTCGTGCGACAGTGAACTTGATCATCCAGAGTGAGTGCCACTTCATCACGGTCGACAACTTCAATGGCATCCAAGTGTACTCGTATGAAGGCAAGTCGATCAGCAGCCCGAAGTTCCCGGGGATGCATGTCCAGTTCCTCAACAGCATGACGATCTCGCTCAGCACTGACACGCTGTCAATTCTGGATCACTCGGATCGGAAGACCATCCGCTCGTTCGACATCAACACTGGCAAGCAGCTGCCGATCGCGCTTACCCATTCCCTGGAGATCTACGAGTTGGCGCTCAGCCACTATGGGCCAACAGAAGACCGCAAGATCTTCTTCATTGACCGGAATCGTGATCTGTACCTTGCCAGATTGTCGACGAAAGGGTCGTACAAGCTCCAAGCTCAGGTCGACTCTGCAGCCTGGAACAGCTCCTCGGAGATCTTGATCGCCATCGCGGACTCAAAACTGGTGACGTGGATGTATCCGAACATGGTCTATGTTGATCGCACACTGCTCAACGACGTCATTGACTCCCGCGATGGCGCAGACTTCCTCAAGATGTCCTCAATTACAACTTTTGTGGGAACGAACGTGACGGTGCGCCGAGCTGACGGAACGGTCTTGGCTGCTAGTGTCTCGCCTTATCCTTCCTTGCTGTACGAGTTCACGGCATCTGCGGACTGGGACAAGGCTGTTCGCCTGTGCCGGTTCGTGAAGAGCAAGAATCTCTGGACGTGCCTTGCCGGCATGGCGCTTCACCGTCGCCACCTCGAGACTGCGGAGATTGCCTTGGCAGCGATCGATTGTGTCGACAAACTCTACTTCGTTTTGTACGTGAAGAACATCGTCTCAGAAGAGCGTCGCAACGCGGAGCTTGCGCTGTACTCGGGAAACATCGAAGAAGCCGAGTCGATCCTTTTGCAAGCTCACCCAAAGCCGCTAATTTATCGTGCGATCAAGATGAACATCCGTCTCTTCCGTTGGGATCGAGCACTGGACCTCGCCATCAAGCACACGACGGACGCAGGAACCCATGTGGATTCCGTGCTGGCCTATCGCGAACGCTTCTTGTCTGCCAACAAGCTCCAGGAAACGAACAAGAAGTTCCTTCAGTACGCTAAGCAAGTCACCATTGATTGGGAAACGATCTCCAAGAAGAAGGAGCTGGAGCGCGAAAAGGAGCAGCAAAGCGGAAGTGGGCGGCGCAAGTAAACTACTTTGATTGCGAGACTGTCGGACAACACAGAATCAAACACCAAGCGCCAAACACCAAGCACTAAAGACCAAGCACGTACATACCGCTATGAATTCGCCCTTTCTTCTTCTGCTGCGTACTGCTCTGAAAAATGCCGACTTCGACTTGAATATCCTCTTTTTAACACCTCTTTTCCTTCCTCTAAGTTTGCTCCTTTCAACAACCACATGAATCGGCCGCCGTTTCCTTCGGAGCAGGAGCTGCCGTGAGTTTAATATCAATCACTGCACATCAACGCAAAAACGAGCAAGCAACAACACAGGTTAGACACACTCCCGAACAAAGCGTCTACACAGCGACAAATGCGTACGTACAGTTGGAATCGCCGCTGATCGCAGTGTTCTCCATGCCAGGCAAGACCGTCGCGAGCTTTCGGAACAATGCTTTGATGTTGTACCCCGCCTTGGCGCTCGTCTCGATGAACATGACATTCTCTTCTTTTGCCTTGTCCGAGCCTTCTTCGATCGACACTTGTCGTCGGTCCGAAATGTCGGTCTTGTTGCCCACGAGCATGATCACTACGTCCTGCCCACGCTCTGTTCGCACGTCTTCAATCCACTTGGAGGTGTTCAAGAAAGATGCGCGATCTAAATTCGCACAGAAACATACAAATGAGCACCTCGACCACTTCAACCAGCACAATCAGCCACGTTGAGTGACGTACTTGTGATGTCGTAGGCTACGACCGCGACCGACGAGTCGCGAATGTAGCTAGGAATCAAGCTACGGAAGCGCCTGTTCACATACGCACACATGCACCACATAGAAAAGGGTCAGCAAGACGACACGTCGCACAAGAGACCATCAAGCCATTTAGAGCTGGCAGCTCTCACTTATCGCACAAACACGCACACAAACACATCACAAGCAACACTCACTCTTGTCCCGCCGTGTCCCAGAGCTGCAGACGCACGGTGCGATCCTCCATGTACATGGTCTTGGACAAAAAGTCGATGCCGATTGTGGCCTGGTACGCGTTGTCGAACGTGTCGTACATGAAGCGCGTGATCATGGACGTCTTGCCCACGCCCTGATCGCCCAGGAAGACGAGCTTGTACTTGGCCAACGGTGCGATCTGCGGCACGCTCACGGCATTGGCCACCACGCCGGCGTCGCCGTCCTGCTGCTGCGTCTGCGCGGCCTCGCTCGTCGCCGCTTTCTCCTCCGCCATCGTCGTGCGTTCGCGTGCGTTCGCGTGCGTCGCTTTCCCTTTTGCTTGTTGCCTTCTCGCTCTTTCTGTTTCCCCCCGCACTGCCGCAAGTCAAGCTTTGTGCGGCGAGAAGGGTATCTTATATGGAGGTTTAGAGGTATGTACCCTCGGTTTTTTGTTAGCGGATTTTTGTCGCGGTTTCAAATATAGACGAACAAAACTGTCGTTTCCTGTATGATTGTACAAACCATACTCTCAAATTGATACACAACATACCGACAACTCTCCAAATAAGCTACATTGACCAAAAATAATAACCTCTAAAAAACGATATATTGATATAAATAATTATGCATGCTTTCAAATTTCGCGCGCGTTTTAAATTACAACAAACGAGACTATCAAGGCACGGAGCCGGCGGAAGCAACGCGCGCTCGCATGACGCATGTGCAAAAGCTGGCACTGTCTGCGCACCAAAACGCAAATCCAGAGCTCACGCAGCAAAAGCTCGCCGTATGGACGAAAATAACATTCTAGCTCCCTGTCGTGCCGTGTAGAATGACGCTGTCCTGCGTGCTGAATGGTCCTGTCAGTAATACCACATCGAATTCAGAGCGCAAGACACATCATTGTGACTCGTCTGCCGAGCTTGAAGAGCGGCTGGTGTTGTGGATTCATTAATGCGAACAATACAAGCTGTCTGTCGTCACCGGTGCAACTGTCCGAGCGAAGACGTATAAGATTCGCCACAAGCACGTCAGCAGCTCCACGCTAGAAGAGGTACCAAAACCGAAGGCGCTCGTAATATCATCTGATTGACTGAGCAAATTCCAGAGCCGTTACAGTCTTACGTCCAAGCGCATCCACGGAGGGTGACGTCAGTCAAGATCGCAAGCGTTGAAGGCGGGTGTGCTATACTACGAGCCGTCGCGAATGGATACGCGCGACGCAATATCTACCACATAAATAAAACGACGTACTTATACTGCGCTACATTGAGCAAGGCGATCACGACGAAGCGTTTCTCCGGCCGCAAGTGCCAAAAAAAAGGATGACAGTGGATGTCGCGTACAACGTGGTTGGCTTTTCCAAGCTGCCGCTGCTCTTCGTCAGAGAGAGCCGTCGGCCGCGCTGGTTTGGAGTGAAGTGCTTGGCAGAGCTTGACGTCGAGTACGTGAGCTCCACAAAGGACTGAATGAATAGCGAGCTAATCCAGGTCTGGAGAGAGCGCTTTAACGACAACATACGCTCAGAGAACCGACACGTTCTGCTGCTGCTGCTGGACAGCGCGCCATCGCATTGCCTAGAGAAGCCCCTTTCCAACGTGACACTGAATATGCTCTCACCTAACACCACCTCATATCTGCAGCTGCAGGATGCCGGCATCATCTGCTAGCTTAGGGTGAAGATCTGCCAACTGTTGAACCGCTACGTGATTGGCAGGTTCCACACTCTACTGGCACGCATATATGAGGCTAGCAAAGACGACATGGAGCGAGAGAGAGGCGTTGCGGCACGTTTACGTGTTAAAAGCCTAGGAGTTGGTCATAAAGATTACAGTTGCAAACTGTTGGCTACACACAGGCATCCTCGATGATGACGTCTTCGAACTCGTTAAGAGAGTTAACCATGATTAACTAACTCATCCTATGATGCTTGCTTGTGCTGTGGATTTTTCTCGCGCGTGCGTGTGCAAACGTGTGCACAAAATACAATTTTGCTTTCAAGCCAGCAGAACTTTGGCGGATTTGTTGCATGCGATAGGAAGGTTCTTGAAGTAGACCTTCATTTTGAATTGGATGCGAGTGCCTGTTTGTCGTGAATCTGCAATTTTTTGTTGTGGGCGACGCTCCGTCGGGGCGCAACTGTGGTGACTATCACAGCACTTTTATCCTGCAAACGTTGATCTCTTTATATGTGTCAAGACCTTCAAGAAACGATTTCGTTTTGGTGTCATTTTCGTGTAGAGGCATTATTCCCATTGCTGAACACCATTAAGACAGCATACCCTTTACAAACCGATACGGGCCAGTTTCACATGAATTCAATTATTGGCGCGCTCGACCACACCCGCGCACGCAACGCCGCTTATACAAACATAAACAGCAATCCCGTCGGTGACAGCGACAGCGAAAAGCGCACGCCGCACGCGCATTCGCTTGACCAGTACGCAGAAGCAGGTACTGCTAAGGCACCACGAAGAGCACCCCGAGTTGTCCATTCGCACGTTTTGTGCGTGGGCAGCGGTCCAGTTCAGGCTCCCGCATCCCCCAGCGCCGTCGGCGCTCATTCTGCTGTTTGAGGGAACAGCAGCGAAAAGCACCAACCCGACGACCAAAACAAAGCAGCCCGTCGCAAGCACACAACTGGAAGAAGAGATAGTTTGCTGGATCGACTTGTGCGAGAAGCTGCAGCTGCCTGTGGTGACTGGTGCTGCAATACAAACCAAAGCTGCTAAAATTCGAGCGTCCCTCATGCTCGATCCCGCCCCTTCGTCGCCCAAGCTCGCGCGCACGAACTTCTCAATCGGGTGGCTGCAAAAACTGCAGCAACGACACGGTATGAAGCCAAGACGCGTGCACGGCGAAGCAGCGTCAGCACGTGCCGGCGACGTAGAAGCTGGTCAAGCAGAGCTGCAGCGCGTGACAAGCAAATACAACAAGAAAGACGTCTTCAATATGGACGAAAGCGCGTATTTTTATTGCTCAGTCTCAACCAAGACAATCTCGAAGAACAGCGTCGCGGGACGGAAGAAGATTCAGAAACGCCTGACCATTGCAATCGCTACCAACGCGGATGGATCCTGCAAGCTTCCTCTGTTTTTATTGGTACAGCTGCGCGACCGCGGTGCTTTGGCTCTAAAGTGCCAACGAACTTGGAGTTGAGTACTCGAGCGCTTCGAATGGATGGATGACGACAGCACTTTTTCCAAGCTGGGCGGAGCACTTCAACTCAATTATGCAAAGCGAATACCGCCATGTGCTGCTACTCCTCGACAACGCATCGCCACACCGCATCTCCAAGCCACTCTCCAATGTGACTTTGCACCTCCTACCGCCGAACACGACTGTACACCTCCAGTCTCAAGACGCTGACATTATTAGAAGCTTTAAGAGCGCAATCGGCGAGATGCGAAACCGACATGTCGCTGACAAGCTGGATGACCTTCTTATGCGTGTTGCTGCGGACGATGGGGAGGATGTCGACAAGCTCGTGGAGTCTCTGCACAACGTTGACGTTTTAACGGCGATGAGGTGAGCGAACGAGGCGTGGAGCTCTGTATAGAGAGCACTATCGCTAACTGCTGGCGTCACACTGAGATCTTGGATTCGGTCCTCTACGAGCTCGTCGACAGCATCGAGAAGCTATGCATCGCTCTGATTTTGCAGCTTTGTGATACAAAATCTTGCATAAATTTATTCCTTTATGTCGGCAAATACTTGTCATACATAATATTGTTTTGGCCATTTTTTGTTCAGTAATGGGAATAATGCCTGTATCAATATGAAGTATTGTCCGTATCGGAAACTGTCATCGGATGACCCAATGTATGTCTTGTATAGATTCCCTGTATCGAGGTAAAACCTCGTTTGAGCTCAATAAAACCTCAATCGAATGACCTTCTAATGAGGTAATCCACAGTAGGATCACGAGCGCTTGAAATAGTGGCCCCATAAAAACATGCCATTTTGAATCAGCAACACAGGCAGTCAGTCTTCATTTGAGCCGCGCCAGTAGAAGGAAGAGGAGCAAAGCACGACCGCGAGCGAACCGTAGACACAGCTGGCCGGACGAAGCAGCATGGACCGACCGGGCACTATCGGCAGCGACTACGCAGGCGAGCGCCACGGTAGCAACAACAACGGAGATCTTCGCCCGCGCCGTCAGGCGTCGCGTCGCACGCGCTCGTCCATGAAGAAAGCCATCCGCGCGCTCAGCGGCGACGTGAAGAAGCACGACACCGGCTCGGACGGCGAAGACGAGGAAGACGAAGAGGAGGAAGAGGAAGAAGAAGAGGAGGAGGAGGAAGAAGAAGAGGAGGAGGAGGAAGAAGAGGAGCCACAGGAGGACGTGCAGCAGGTGACCGCGAGCGCCTCGCTCAACGCCAGTCCTGGATCTTTGAAAGCTGCAGCTCGCGACGTGCATGCGCTCGAGAAAGGAGCGCTAGTGCGCATCATCAAGACCCCAGATGTCGATCAGCGCGTGCCGCACACGGTACACAAGGTTGGCGTAATTGAAGAAGTGCCCCAGCACCCGAACACGTGGTTCAAAGTGCGCATTCGTGACGGCGATGTCGTGTACAAGTACCGCCCGTCGGCACTGCAGCTTATCAGTGGCGGTGGAAGTCCCACTGATGACCAGTCTCTGCGTGCACACAGTGACAGCACCACCAGCAATGCTAGTGGCAAGGCGCAGCCACCTCCACCGGTCGAAGCTCCGGAACACGTGTCCGAGGAGGAAGCTGAAGATGACGCAGACGACACCGAGGGAGAGCAAAAGGAAGATGGAGAGGAGATCGAGTTCGACGTTGACATGCGGATCCGTGTTCATCTTGGTGCGCTTTCTCGACGTGAGCGTGATCTGAAGAAGCACCAGGGCAAGGAAGGTATCATCATCGAGGTGTGTTTACTATGCGTCCTTCCGTTACTATCCTTGATATCGGCTGTCAAAAGACTGATTGGAGGTCATTGGTTAACAGCGCGACCCAGACGGCTTCAAAGTGCAACTTGACGGAGAAGAGGGCACGATCATCTCGATCAACCAACGTCACCTTGCGATCTCGTCCGATGTTGCTGATGACGAGGAGGACGATCACGAAGATGACGCCGACCAGGTATGAGCAAGACAAGCATGAAGTGAACGTTAGGTATTGTTTGTGGGAGCAAAATGACTCAAACCTCCATGTTTGTATTGCTTTCACACTAAGGGTGCCGACGCTGCGGAGAAGAAGGGAAAGCTGCTTTCAGTGCTGGACCCTGACATGTGGATTGATCGCAAGTGCCGCATCAATGTCGGCAAATTCAAGGGTCTGCACGGTCACGTCCTGCGCTCTGGGAACGGATGGGTGCAAATTCGCCTTAACAATTCCAACGAGAATACCGCGAAGCGCGCGTACGAGCTGACGCTGCTGGAAGACATGGACACGATCAAGGAGCTGTACGCGAAAACGCTTGAGGGTCAGAAACTGAAAAAGCCTGAGGGTGCGGAGGGAAATGAGGATGCGGACGACAGAGAAGACGACGATGAGAAGAGCGAAGACGAGACCCGAAGCGGCGCTGAAGACAATGCCACGGCTGAACAAACCGAAGACTCCCAGGGAGAAGAGAGCGGTGGCAAGCGTTCACGTCGACTGTCGACACGTGGAAGCTACGCCATCTCGTGGATCGAGAGAAAGGTGAACCTTCCTGGTCGCAAGGGTGTTGGCATCGTGAAGCGAGCTGACCGAGAGACGTGCACGGTGGAAGTTGGCGCGTCCAAGATCCTCAAGGTGTTTAAGAAGAAGGATCTCGAGCTTCTCGAAGAAGATCCAAACAAAGGCAATCGCCAGAACAGTCGGAACCGAAACAACAACGCCAAGGCGAAGGATCGTCTTGGGCTTCCTGATGGCGTCACGCTTATGGGGACGACTCCCGCTCGCTACGCCGCCTTCCAGGACCAAGTAAAGAAGTTCATCATGCGCAAGCGCGAGAAGATCAAGAAGCGTCCGAACCTCCAGGAGTGGCAGGCTCAGATCAACATGAAGCTGCTGGAAACGGGCTACAGCGATGAGCATGACCCGACTGTCGTGGACCTGTTTGTCGTTCCATATTGCGAGATATGTGGCGTGGAGAAAGAGGTGAGCCTGCTGCAACTATATACACCTCCTATCGTTGCTGTCACGAACTGACGTGCGGCTTCTTGTTGTTGTTTAGGACGTGAATGGCGAGTGCTGGAACACGATGTGCCCGAGATGTGCCACTTTCGATGTGGACTCGTTCGATTCAAACGCTGACTTTTGCGCACGACTGCCTGCGGCGCCAATCTTCAGCGACTATGTCACGAACCTCATCGTGAACGAGATCTCGCGCAAGAGGAAGCACAAGGCGTTTGTGACGTCACCGGAGGCATACGAAGCTCTGGACGGAACGCGCGATTCACTGGTCAGCGATGACGACGGGACAAGAACGGACGACGAAGTGTACGAAAAGCAGCAGAACGCGAGTCGGGCGGCTGGCAATGAACACGGGAAATCCAGTTCGAAGAAGAACTTGCAGAAGGTGAAGAAGATGAGCTCCGGTGCGCAGGACAAGGGAGGTAACAAGAAGAGCGAGAAGGCTCCCAAGAAGAAATCCGAGTCAGCAGCGTCCACGCAAAAGAAGAGTAAACCTGTGGCGAAGAAATCGAAGACCGATAAAGCACCAGGGAAATCGTCACAGTCTAGCGGCGGCTCCGCTGAAACAGGAAACTCCCAACAAAGCAACAGCTCGACCTTCCGCCCCCAGTACGAAAGCGTGTTCTCTCGGTAACTCTACAGCGGTGGCGGCAGTACGACAACCTCGAGTAAGTACTGTCTCATCATGTGAACGAGAGCTGACATCAAGTTGATGTTGCGGTGATGAGGAAGTGTGCTAGAGATGCATGTATTAACTTCATTTGATGAACAGTGATGCAGCTTCAACAAAGAATTCATTCCATAGCGCAAAGCCCTCGTCACAAGGTCAGATGACGACCTCGCGTGCTGCCACAAGTGGAAAGTGTTCCTATTTTGAGGTCTCTGCTGGCCACCAAACCGTACCAAATCGCTTTCACGTTGACCAACTTTTTTTCATTGCCAATCAGCTCGCTCGTCAAAACCCAGGATCAGTACCACGCGTGGATTCATGACTCGCTCGCTGCCTATTTTTATCGGTGACAGCATGGCTCTCGCGAGATCAGAAAGCGAGCACATCAGGACCAGGCCAAGGTATCCATCCAGTCCAATCCGCGTCATCAGAAAATTAAGCGTTTAACAGCTCGACGCCACTCTCGTCCTGCAGCGCGCGTGGAAGCGGGAGAGAGCTGGTGAATGAGCCTGTGATCGATAACGAAGGTGTTGTGAGGTTCCTCATTCTCTTCGTGGTTGATGGCGACGAGCAAACGATCGAGACGAAGCATTGGCTCGGAGTCCATGAGCAAAATTGCTATCGCTGCGGCAGATTCTCACGTAGCAGGAGATGCACCCGCAGCAAGAAGACCGCCGCTGTTGCGTAAAAGCAGTAGCGCGAGTCTGCTTGACGTAGATAATGACACCCCACCTGATGATGCAAACGCGAGCTCAAAGGGTGGAGTCATTCCGAAACTGCGACGGAAGTCGAGCAGTCTACAAGATGTGAACACGGCGGTAGAGGACAAGCCACGAAGACACTCGGAAGTGAAGCCAAAATCGAAAAAGAGCGCACGACAACAGCAGACTCAACGAGCCTCGGGCTGGAACACGCCCACATCCTCGACAAACCGGTCACTACCGCAGATCCAATCAGGCTCGTCGCCGTCCAAGTCTCTCTCGAGATTGTCGAGCTCGAGACAGCCCAACACGGGTGGAAGACCGCTAAAATCGAAGAAAGCGGGGGACATCGAGCTTGCGCGTGAGGCCACAATCGACGTTGTCGTCAAGTATCAGCGTAGGTTGCCTCCATGCCAGTGAGTGTCTCATGCTTTGAGCTTGGAGCGCTCATGCTGTGGTTGTCTCTGTCTAAGCAGTTGGACAGCACGAGCTGAAGAAGTTCAAGCAATGCTTCAAGCAGATCGATCTCGAGTACTTACGCAAGCTAGCACGTCGCTTAATTGTGAGACTCACAGGGAAGACTTACCCTATGACACTCCTGCTTGTGTGTCTTGCATCCAGTGCGAGTGGCGTGATTGACTACGATGAGTTCTTCGAGTTCATCGACGAGACCAAGACGCCGTTCTCGGAAGGGCTCTTCCGCATGATTGATGCCGACAGCAACGGAACGGTGCGTGAAGACCACGCAGCTTAGTATCACGCAGTTCTATTGAATAACTCAATCCTGTTGACTGCCATTCACGCTGCAGATTGATTACGAGGAGTTCGTGCATGCAATGGTTCTGTATTGCATGTACACTCGCGACGAGATCCTGCAATGTAAGTGAGCATGGTGCCCAAACCTCAAAGCAATGTCATTCGATTCAGAAGACAACAAAAATCCGCCAAGCTGATCACATGTTCACTGTTCCTGCTAGTCGCGTTCGATACGTTTGATCCGGTGAAGACGGGCTCGATCGGAGAGAAGGAGTTCAAGCGGCTGATCAGCGTGGTGAACGACGGCAAACCCGTCTTCCCGGGCAACTTTAAGAACGCGCTCACAGAATTCGATCGGTACGTGTAGTAATCTTTGCCTAACACCTCTTCACAGCAGCTCACAGCTCTAGTTTCTCACGCTGTTAACAGAAACAAAGATGGTCTGCTGGACTTCGAGGAGTTCAAAATCATGAATAAGCGCTACCCGATGCTGCTTTTCCCGTGCTTCCGCCTGCAGGACCGCATGCAAAAGTCGACTTTAGGCGAGAGCCACTGGTTGCAGCTCCACAAGCGGCTCTACCAGAAGCTCAAGCTCGAGAACTATCAGGTTCGGCCGTGGCCTTGTGAAGGCTCCAAACGATTCTGTGCATCTATTAACTTTGGTTCTTTCACGATTGAAACCGGCTTAGCGCAAGAACAATGGCGCGCTGCCTGCGCTGAACTTGGTGGGGACGATCCGACGGTTCTTCCGCCTCGACACCATGGACGTGTACCAGCCATAGCGCAGACACACGACTCACACACCTCTCCCAGTCTGGTTTGTTGCTGTTGTCAATCGTCATCATCCCTACCCAAGCACTGAATAAATACTACGACAGAGATCGCCTACGCAACCAATCTACTACGAATGGCGTCTCGAAGAAGAAGACGAGCTGCTGGACGACGGCGCCGTGGACGTCACGTGGATGAGATCGAGTGGGTAGATGGACTTCCCGGACGCAATGTGTGAAAAGTAGATCACGGGCTCGGGTCCTCGCAGCGGCAGCGCCTCGACCTGGTCTGCGCGGCACCAGGTCGCGCCGACACTCTCGTAGTCCGGGATCGACTTGGGCAGCTGGTCGCAGTCAATTGGCTCGGCGTAGAAGATGAAGCGCATGCGCACGTACTGCGTGCCCGAGCGGTGGTCTTTCTTCGGGTGGTACTCGATCTTGATCATGCCCGTGAGCTTAATATCAATACCCGCTTCCTCTTTCGTCTCTCGAATCGCTGCCTCGGCCGGGTTCTCGCCGGGGTCGATGCGCCCGCCGGGCAGCCAGTAGCCCGAGTTCGCGAACTCCTGCACGAGCAAAAAGCTGTTGTACTTCTTGTTGTGGCATACGACGAGCGCGAAGGAGTAGAGCGTCGTCTCAGCCATACTGAACTCGCTCGTCATCTCCCCTCGTCCCGGTGGGCCGTGACCGTTGTGCAGATGCACTTGGAAGGGGCCGCGCGTGTACTCGCGGCAGATCGGGCACGTGATGCCCTCCGTGTTCTTCTCGTTGATGTGGTACATGGGGCAGTGGCGCCATAGCTGGTCCTCCGTGAAGCCCGTCTTCTCGCAGAACGGACACGTGTAGTTGCCTCGTGTTCCCGGCAGTTGGTTATTGCTATTACTGTTGATATAGCTATAGCTATTGCCATTGCTGCTGCTGCTGTTGGGGAACTCGCCGCCGCAAGAGCTGATGAACTTCATGACACGGCGCACATCGTCGAAGGAGCCCGTGACCATGGACGCGCCCTCCTCGAAGCACTGGTAGCGCCCCATGGGGTGCTCGATCAGCTGCGCGCTGAAGACGCAGAGGAAGATCTGCTTGCTGATCGTGCGGATCATCTTGATGATTGGGTAGAGCCGCTGCGGGGGCAGGCCGCTCGCGCGCAGCAGCACGGCGTCGAAGGGCGTGGGCCTGTAGCCACCACCACCGCCACCGCCACCACCGCTATTAGAAGATCCAAAGCCATTCGAACGGGACTGCGCTTGTGGCTGGTAGTGGTGGTTGGTGTTGGGCGGCGCCGAGGACGCACGCGCGTGGGTCTGCAGCAGTTGGCGGCGGATCTCCTGCTCGTTCGCGCACGCCATCTCGGTGATGAAGCCGTTGGTCGTGAACGCCTGCACGCACACGTTGTCGAACGAGTCGAGCGGCACGTCGTGGCTTGCGGCGTTGCGGATCACGAGCGCGCGCTTCATGCTTCGGTTGTCTTGTCTTGTTTTGTCTTGCTGCTTGTGAGCTTTGAAAGCGAATGATACAAACAAACAAATAAGCAGCTTCGGTATTACATTTAATAAGTCAAAAATGCCAACAACAGCAACCGCAAGCAAGCAGCCAGCCAACATATTCCACGCACTTCGCTCACTGCTTCCTCTCGAGCTTCTTCTGCTCCCGCGCCGCTCTCTTCGCACGGCGCTTGTGTTTCCACGCTGTTCGGCGTGCAGACGCAACCTGATAAGACTCTCATCATTTGCATATCTTTCGGAGCTCGCATAGCTTCACACGACGGTAGGATGCGAGGACAGGGATGGCCAGGTGCTCATCGTGTTGGATCGTTAGCAGGCTGCTGCTGGCGAGGGCGTGCTTCATCCAATCCACGGAGCCGTGGACGATGACGTGACAGCCGAACACCGCCCACTTGTCGTGCAGCATAAAGGTCCTTGTCGTGTGCACCATCACCTGAACGTTGTGCTTCAGTAGCTTCTTCACTGTCGGCCCGTTGAAGTGCACCTGGCAATTGTCGACGATGACACGCACAGTGACGTCCTTCTTGGCATTCGCGGCAATTAACGCCTGCACGAGTTCGTCGTGCGTCAACGAGTAAATAGACACATCGACAGACGCACGGCTCTCGCCGAAGAGCCCCTTCGTTCGCTCCACGAAGCTGAGTGAGCTTTCTGGGAGGTGCAGTACCTCCAGCATTGTAGTCTTCTCTTTCTTAATTTCCGTTATCAACGAGTGCTGCCTTTGCAAGATGTTTGATTTTGCGTTTACGGGCGTCTGGCTTTCCGCGCATATGAGCACGCGCGAATGGGCTGAATGCGGATGGGCGCGCGATGCTAGGCGGTTGTGCGAGTTACGACGTGCTTGGAAGCGCTGGAACTGGGAAACTCATTGTCGTGAAAACGAGCTCGTGTGATGTTGCGTCCAGGTGCGAGGCCGCGATCTTCGAGGCTTGGAGAAGCGCTCGTGCGTGCTTGATTACTTTCTAGCTCATCACTATATTCCTTACAGCACCGACGCTCGACTGTTGCCTGCGCACTGTCTTCACTCGCGCTTCATGCTTCACGTCCCGAAGAGGAGGCGCCCTCGAGCCGTCGGCAGAGATGCTCCCGAGTCTCGACTGCTGCTGCTCTCTTCGCACAGCTGCGTCGGGTCGAAGAGCAGGACGCCGCCGTCCGGTATGGCTTGTCTGTTAGTACTCGCAGTGCTCACTGCATCGCTGGTGGTGGTCTGGTGGTCGGCGTCATGATCGCCAGGCGACGATGGTCCAAGTACTCGTCCTGGTCCGACACGAACGTCTTGGCGCTATGGTGACCGCCGACCCTCGACACACTTCTGCTCCGGAAGAACCAGAGCTTGGCGATCGCATAACTGCTCGTGAAGCGGCCCGAGCGCACCTCCTGCGCGGCCACCGCGGCCGTGATTTGGCGGTTCACGACCTCGCTCTCCTCGAACCGCAGCTCTGTACAGTCCACATCGCGCAGCTTGGTCACGGCGGGCTCGTTCATGGTGCACAGAAGAAGATAAGTGATGTCCCGCTACCAGGACGAACGCTCCAGGAGGATTGCGCTGGTGGTGGGGCTGGCTCCGTCGTATAGTTGTTGGCGCTGTTCTCGTCACCCTCGGTACTGCTTAACTTGCTCGCGAGGAGAACGCTACTACTCAATTCGTCGTCGTTATTTCGTAGCGTCAGCTTGATTTTGCGCAACTCTCTGATTAAGCCCTCTCGCAGGTAAGCCATCCTGCTGCAGAAGAGTGCAACGAAGGCGACAGTGATGCGTCCTCCTTTGAAGACTACAATGCCTTCAAAGTTCGTCTTGCCGGCTCTCTTGCTGTAGTTGTAGGAACCTGCATATCGGTACAAGGTATGCACGTAAACGTCCAACAGGCAACAAGATCGCATGGTATCACAGAGCAGAAAAAGTGCTTACCGTGGAGAAGGATTCTGTTATCGATGATCGCGAACTACATCGTCACACAGGACCAATGCCGTCAGTTAGCGACCTCAGTGAAAGACATGCAGAGTACAGCAACACTTGCTTTGTGGGGCAGCATGCGGGGAGACCGGAGGATCGGGACGTCCTTTCTCTCGAGGCAGCGTATTCTGAAGTCGCCGCGTTTCGCCTTCTCGGAATCGACGATTACTGTATGAGAGCCTCTGCGAACGATCTGCCGACGTGTTCACGCTTGCACATTTTTGTTGCCGTATCTCGCACCAGGACTTGGGCAGTTTTCACAAATCCTGTCAGAAAAATGGAGCAGCTCCACGAAGGAATCGACTAGTTCTGGGCTTTGGAGATGTTCGTCAGAAAGAAAATCACCGGAACGAGGGTAGTGACAGCGACACGTGCACGGTCCGTCCGACGGATCTGGCTCGACCGGTTCGCCGCAAACACTTCCAGGTGAAGATTCAGAGCCGCGGGGGACTGAGGTTGATATCTCAGCTTCACGCTCGTCATTGATCTCTTCTTGGTGTGTCGGCGAGAAACCGTTGAAGTCAGAGAAGTCGACTGGGTCAGTCACTGAGTGTGAGACAGGATGAGAACTGAGCTCTGGATCCGAAATAGGGTCCGAACCAGGCGCTGGGTCTGGAACGTCATCGGGAGCCCCAGGTGTCTCCATCTGGATCGCTTGTTCGTAGTTGCGCCGCAGTGTCGACTGCGACACCTCGTGCATGGCTGCGCACCAGTTCACCGTCCATTTTGGCTGCTCTGAATGAAGCTTTAACAGCAGAACAGTAGATCTCACGATGTCGCTCGTAACTTTCCGTTTCTTTCTACTCGACTGCTCTTCGGCTGGATCCGATGCCGTGGGCTGTGCTGCTGCACAAACGGGGGTGTTAATCAGTAGGTCCACGGCCTCTTCACTCTCTACATCGCAAGATTCGGATCGGGGGCCAGTATGTAGAAATGACTAACAACTTTCTCCACGATGCGTCGGAAGCCTATTCCAAGTTCCGATCGATGACTCATTTCTTTTTAGCTGAATCTGAAAATCCTCTGATGAAAGTCTGAGTTGCTCAAAGTGGGATGGATGATACCAGGGACGAGCACTTCATCGACGCGTGTGTGTACCACATCACCAACGCAATGAGGCACCCGAAAGGACACACACACACAAACTTGTCCAGAAGACGAACGCACAAAAGATCACAAGGAGTAACCATGAGCGACGATGAACTCGACGAGCTCGAGACCAAGGCACGTACGCTCTACATATACTTGCCTCGTCCTGGGCTTCCTACTGATGCCGGTGCTCCCACTTGCCTTCCTTCCTGACAGCTGGAAGATGTGACGCGCCAGAACGAAGTGCTGAAACAGGAGAACGAGCTGCTCGAGTCGTACCTGCAGCGTAACGCGCAGAGCCTCGCGGGCAGCGACGACGAAGAGAAGCGCGACGGCGATAAGAAGAGTAATGCCGCTCAGCAACAACGGCAGCGGCGTGTGCGCGCGCAGGTGCAGCTCACGATGGACCAGAAGAATGACCTCTGCAGCACGGAGCTCGAGGCCGCGCAAAAGGAGCTCGAGGAGACGCGGCGCACATCCGAGCGGCTCATCGACACGCTGCGCGCCGTGCTCGAGGAAACAGACATTCGCATCGCCGAGCTCAAGAAGGACGCGTACGAGTTCAAGCGCGACATCGTCGTGGGGGCCGAGAACTTTCGCACGGGCAAGACGATCGCCGAGAAGATGATCCGGTACATGGAGGAGAAACTCCGGCAGAAGGACGCGATTGTCGAGAAGCTCCGCCTGAAGAACGCGACGCTCAAGAGCCAGGCGCAGAAGATCGACGCGCAGCTGCGCCACAAGGAAGAGATGGGCGATGCGCTCCACTACATCGACTTCCACCAGCTGCAGATCGAGAACAAACAGTACGTCGCGACGATCGAGGAGCGGAATGAGGACTTGCTCAAGCTCAAGCAGACCACGGGTAATACGGTACAGGTGCTCAATAACCTCAAGAAGAAACTTCATGAGCTGCTCGAGGAAAGCGCGTGGCTCCAGAGCGAGATCCAGAGCCGCACGGAGCTCAACGAGAAGATCATCGAGGAAATCGCACTGCTCGACGACCGCAACCAGAAGGACGAGAAGAAGCTGCACAAGGCCCAGGTGCAGCAGAGCGCCGAGCCAAGCAAGGACATGCCCCAGGTAAGCTTGCTATGTGTATTGGATCGACGAGGACATGAACTCACTGTGGTGGTTGATGCACTACATGTGGATGCCTAGATCCTGGACTACGTGGCCCAGAAGGCCAAGATGTATGAGCTGCAGCAAGAAATCAAGAACTACGAGCGCAAAGTGGAAATCGCCGAGCGCGCCACGAAGCTCACGCGCGCCAAGTCCATGCGCTCCAGCTGAGGATGCTTACGTACTGTAGTGGATTTTCTTTGGCGCTGGGCCTGCCTATCGTTGGAGTGATCTATGGTAACAAAAGGTAGCAATGCAGATCGATAAAGGCTGAAACGTTTGATTGACTTTGATTGTACTCTAGCTGATTTATGATGAGCGCGATGTGTTAGGACGTCTGAGCTTCGGCTACATAGTCCTGAGACTCGAGGATCTGCATGAGGTAGCTCAGGTAGTCGTCGTCGAGAGAAGACAAGGACGAGTCACTCTCACCACCGTCCTTCTCCTCAGTACTGAGGCCCACCACTTCGTCCAAATGAATCCCACCGTCCTGCTCAGCGCTCGAATCCTTTGCTTCAAAGTTTCGACTTGGACTGGAAACACCAAGCTGGCGCATCGCTATTGTCTGCAGGCCTCTCCGAGTACTCGAAACTAGTGCCGTCACGACCGCGTCTTCGTCACCTTCCACGTCCCTGCACAGAGTCACCATGTCGTCGTCCAGCCGGTGCTCGGCACGCACCACGCGCTTGCGGTCCTTGCGCAGCCCGCGCACGCGTCTTGCGACCTTCTCGTAGTACTTTTGCGCGTGGGTCTGCACTTGACGCGCCGAGCGAGAGCCAACGAAGT